>JAPXFY010001283.1:7500-20000 GCA_030674185.1 Monoplex corrugatus | reverse complement strand
TCTCCTTGGCACACGAAAAGATTTACCTCTCCCAACAAAACACACAAATGAAGAACTCCCATCTGTATTTTCCAAGTAATTCACCACCAAAATACAAACTCTTCGTGACAGGCTCGACAGGACACCCTGTCAACCATGCCCACCTGACCCTTCCTTCTCTGGCACACCTCTTACTACTCTTACCCCAGTCTCACAAGAAGAAATTCTCAACACAATCAGATCCATGTCGTTCAAAACCTGGACTGTCTCCCTACCTCCTCCCATTCATCACTGACATCATCAACAATTCTCTCCAAACTGGAACTGTCCCAGATTCTTTCAAGTCTGCTATTGTTCACCCTCTCCTCAAGAAATACAATTTAGACCCAAATGAACTGAAAAATTACCGGCCTATCTCTAATCTCTCTTTCTTGTCAAAACTGCCTGAAAAAGTTGTCCTCAACCAACTGAACTCTCACCTGTCTGCCAACAATCTCCTCAATCCTTTCCAGTCAGCCTACCGCCAGTGCCATAGCACTGAAACTGCCTTGCTACACATTCTCAACAATCTCCTCCTTGCAACTGATACTGGCAAAGTCTCTCTCCTCACACTCCTTGATCTGTCTGCAGCCTTTGATACCATTGATCATGGTATTCTCCTTTCTAGACTTCATCATACTTTTGGCATCTCTGACATTGCTCTCTCCTGGTTCACTTCATATCTATCAAACAGAAAACAAACTGTTTTCATTAATGGCACTTACTCTCAACCTGCATACCTGACCTGTGGTGTTCCACAAGGATCTGTCCTTGGCCCTGTTCTTTTCACTCTTTACACCTCCCCCCTGTCCACCATCATCAACTCCCACTCTATAAAACACCACTTCTATAATTTTCTATTGTTTTTATTCTTTCTCCCCATTTATAGCCGTGTGTGTGTGTGTGTGTGTGTGTGTGTGTGTGTGTGTGTGTGTGTGTGCGCGCGCGCGTGGGTGCGTGTGTGTGCGTGCATGCGTGCGTGTGTGTGCGTGCGTGCGTGTGTGTGTGTTTCAGCGCTTAGATTTGATTTTATCAAGATTTTGCGCTATATAAATATTGTAATTATTATTATTATTGGAAGAACTTTCGCGTCATAACTACTTTTAGTAGATTAGTTATTGAACAATTTTCGCGCCCTTTCTACTTTGAGTGGTATAGTTATGGAAGATTTTTCGCGCCTTCATCATGATTTAGACAATGGACACACTGCAGACAGTTATGGTGGTGAAGTGGGTAAATATCGGATTCCCAGTGCAAGATCTTGGGTTCGAATAGACGCCTCAGTCTGGTGGGTAAAGGGTGGAAATATTTCTAATCTCCCAGGTCAACATGTGTGCAGACCTGCCGGTGCCTAAAACCCCTTTGAGTACATACGCCTCCAGAATACCAGATATGCACGTTAAATATTCTGTAAGTAATGTCAGTGGTTGGCTTATGGAAACATTAAAACACACAGCACGCCCACCCGCCAAAGATATAGACTGTGCAACAACATAGTGGAATGTGGCCAGCTCGCATAACAGTTTCAGTTCTCCTTGCTTTAGTAAAAAGTTTGATTATATATAATGTGCAGAGGACCAGAATGAGTGTGAAGAAAATTGGTGTGGGAGGACGATTTACAATATATACACACATATATATATACATATATATATACATGTATATATACATACATACATACATATATATATATATATATATATATATATTATATATATATATGCAACAAAAATTGTCAGACAAACGAGTAGATGTAGGGATCCACCAAGACAGAGACAAACAGACAGACAGACGACATAGACAGAAAGGAAAAATAAAAAGAAATAAAGTTAATCCTTTGACTCCTGTACCCTATCCGTAAACAGCAAAAACTTGACCCTTTGAGTCCTTCACCTCATCCACCACATGGTTCCTGCAGGAATCTTTTGAATAGGATGAGGGAGTTCAAGGGTTAAACTTCTTTTTTGCTAGCATGATTAACACTGCACGATGCTGGTGGACAGGGTGCAGGAGTCAAAGAGTTAATGTTACTTTATGTAAAGCAGCACGATGCTGCCTCACAGAGACCTGATGTCTACGCTGAGGCCACAGTATTATATTGTTATTACTATTATTATTATTATTATTATTATTATTAATATTATTATTATTATTATTATTATTGTTGTTGTTGTTGTTTTTTTTTTTTTTTACTATTATTATTATTACTATTGATAGTATTATTGTTGTTGTTGTCATTATTATCATTATTATTATTGATATTATTATCATTTTTATTATCATTGTTGTTGTTGTTGCTATTGTTGTTGTTGTTGTTGTTGTTGTTGTTAATAGTAGTAGTAATAGTAGTAGCAGCAGCAGTATGCTTCTTCTTCTTCTTCTTCGTCTTCTTCTTATTATTATTATTATTATCATTATTATTATTATTATCATTATCATTATTATCATATTGGAATTGCAATCACAGAGCAAGGAACAATACACCATCTTGACTTTGAAAAAATTTCAAAAACATTGCAATCGAGTTCATCAAGGTTACATGCCATGAATATAAAAATCAAGACACATACACCGCAATTGCAAAAATATACTCAAACCCCATTTCATTACCGTCTATCAATCATCACCATCATCTGATATTGTAATCACTGTGTCTTTGGGTGAACTAATGGGACACACTGGCAGACATGATCCTCTGTATCTGTTTCTAGGGTGAGGCTCAAGCAGCCCAGTCATGCTGAACTGGTCTACTCTTTGATATTCAAAACCCAGATCTCTCTCTGTGGACCTGACCGAAGGCCTCCTTCTGGGATACCCTTGAGGACGGTCGAGCACAGTTTCTCATGGTGGGTGACGTCATCAATCCAAAGAAAGCTTGTGTCATTTCAAGTTGCCACAAGCGGTTCTTGGGGCCAACCAAGGAGTTGAGCTTGTTCCTCACAAACGTGCTGGTCTTATTTTCGAGGTACAAATTTACGAAGCAGTTTCATCAGCAGCTATTACCAAAGGCCTGAGTTTTCTTCTGTGTGTCAGTAAATAGTGTTGAGTACAATGTGCTTTGTAGGAAGCAACAGAATATGTCTGATGTGTGGTGATTCGGGACAGCACCGACATACAGGCGGTTTGTACTGTACACACAAGTTCTTGTGTCCATTGGCTGAGGGGCTTTCTGTGATATGAGACAAGTTCATACTGAATGGCTAGCTGTGTTTTAATTCAGACCTTTAATCATTTATTTTTTCATTTACCTGTTCTTTCTATGAAGATAAGATACACAGATACACATGTCATTTATATGTAACCAAGACAGTTCCAAAGATGGACTGATACGAAAATAAGATAAAAAAAATGTAGACGACGTAAAAAATTGGGTAGACAGTGCCTCAGGACCTGGCCAGCTCATGGGTTTATGTACAGGCTTTCAACTTTGTGCCATGATCACCATCACATGGCACCTGTGACGTTAGTGCATATGGAATTCGTTCCGAGCGCAACAGATACCTAACCACCTTGCAGGCAGGAGTATGAACCCTGGTGGGAAAAAGCAATAGCAGAAGAACATCCAGGAGTTATGACCTGGATATGGTCAAGCCCCCCCCCCTCCCCCCTGGCGTGTAAGGAGTTTAGGGCCGAAACACTTGTTTGAGGGGAACTTATCATCTGAGGACTTTTTGCTTCCGAAACTCTCTCTAGGGTCTCTTGCTACTAAGTTGTTTAACTGACAAGTTGAAACTAGGATAGACACACATTTTGACGTGGTGTTAGCGCTGATATGGCTCTAGTAGTCGCTGGGCTATAAGAAATATGAATGCAAACCTGATAGATACACAACCCATACGCTAAATACGACCTCAAATATTTTGTAGCATTAGGGTTTTATGTGCAGGCTAATGGCTTAAAGCATGATCATTTTTGGATCTTACCCGTTACATAACATGGTCAATGCCTTTGGAATCTCTTCGCTGATTGAAAACGCTGTCTTAAGAAACTGAAAGAGAAATCTGACAGCTAAGTATGGCATTGCACGGTTAGTCTGATGGGTTGGTTTGATGTTCTTGATGTGCCTCGGGCCTGGACAAAATGAAAGAAAGATAGGACGAGACAGTAACAACACTGGAACTAGGTTTCAGATGTGTAGACTGGAGTCTCTCTCATTGCAAAAAATTATCGACTCATTTCGTCTCCTTTTCTTCTTCTTCGGCTGAGCATACGGACACATGGGGTGACAACATCTTATCATTAGATGCTTAAGGCTCGCTTTTGTATAAAGAAGATGGGATGAAACTGGGGTGTAAAATTTCGTCTAGAAATCTACAGATGTGTTTCGTGTTTGGTATAAGAATAAGTACTTGTATGAACACTATTGTATAACTGGTGCCACATATGTATGTCCCAGTCTACATGAAATGAGAGAGAAACAGAGAGAGAGAGAGAGAGAACTGCTCACAGGAAAAAGACATGTTCATAAAAAAATACGCTTTTCATGAAAAAGTACAAAATATTAGACAGATAGGAAGAGTGCATCAAAGACCTTTTGACGAGCGATGGAAAGGATGAAACAATAAAAAGCCCCAGAACCAGACACTATTACCATAGAAATGGTTGAGTCTCTATATGAATTTGGTGTCGAAAAAAATAACAGTCGTAAATGAAATTCCCTGAAAAAATCAATTCCCTAAAGATATGTCAAAGTAAATTTTCATTGCACTTCCGAAGAAAGCAGGAGCTATAAAATGCAAACTCCATCGAACAATCAGCTTGATGAATCATCAAGAATTCTACTTAAGTTTTATGTTGAGGACTAGGAATAGAATCAAAACAAATAGCGGAAGAACAAAGTGGATTTATTGTTGTGAAAGGAAATATCAATACCATATACATCATAAGGACTCTCATAGAAAGATCAGTCGAGCTGACTCAGAATTTTTTTTTATGTTTTATTGAGTATACAAATGTTTTTATCGGGTAAGACACGAAGAATTAATCAACCCATTGCAAAAGGGCAATATTAATAGAAAAGATCACAGACTAATAAGATGTATGTATTGGGAACAAACAGCAACGATGAGAGTAAACAATGATGAGGTCTTTTCAAAATAACAAAAGAGGGTTAGACAGGGATGTGTTCTGTCGCAAGATTTGTTTCCACGTCACAGCGAAACCATCATGAGAAACCTAGAATGATGCCCCGGGATAAAGGTTGGAGGAAAAACGATAAACAATCATCATTATGCAGATAACACTATTCTAATTGCAGAAAATAAAAAAATCAACAAAATCTTGTGTGTATAATAGAAATAGAAAGCAGAAATAAAGGGCTAGAGCTAAATAGTAAGAAGACTAAAGTCGTGTAGTCAATAAAAAAAACAATAAAAATCCCCTATTATAAAATAAACAGTAAATGGCATAACATTAAGACAAGCTGATAAGTTTAAATATCTGAGCACAATCATCTCACCAGACGGCAGATGCACACTAGAAATATCCAGCAGAATCAGCGTTCCCGAAAAGAAATCGTTTTACCAAGTAATGCCTATTAATTAATATCAGGAAAAGAGTTCTTCAATGTAAGATAGAACCAATACTTTTGTACGGATCCGAAGCCTGGACAATCAACAAGCAAAGTCAGAACAAGATTGAGGCAGCTGAAACGTGATTTCTGAGAAGAATGTTGAGAACCCGATGGACAGCAAAGAAAACAAACGAGACAGTCATGAATGAGGCAAACACAAAAAGAACTTTAATGAAGAAAATTAGGAAAAGACGAGCAACGCTCATAGGACATGTTATGAGGCAACAGAAATTTAAGCACCTAATCACAACAGGAAAGCTGGAGAGAACAAGAGCAGCAGGTAGACCCAGGGAGAAAATATTGGACAGTTTTGAAGAGTGGACGCAAATGCAAAGGGAGGTTGATAAACTTGCAACGACAAAAACTAGAAACGTATGGAGGGCCATGGTCGCTGACGCCATGCAGCATGGTACATAAGGATAATCATCAAGTGCCCTGCTGCATGGTGTACGCGATCATGGCACTCCTTATAATAATAATAATAATAATAATAATAATAATTACAATATTTATATAGCGCAAAATCTTGATAAAATCAAATCTAAGTGCTGAAACAGACACACACGCACGCACGCACACACACGCACGCACGCACACACACACAGACACACACACACACACACACACACACACACACACACACACACACACACACACACGCACACGCATACGCATGGCTATAAATGGGGAGAAAGAATAAAATCAATGGAAAATTATAGAGAGCATATTATATACAATTATGTATTACAATGTGATTCCCCTCCGAGTGGAGACAGGCTGCAGAGGGGATTGAGTGAGGTCAGGATTTTATGCAGAGGAGAAAAGGTGAGTTTTGAGAGCGGACTTGAAGGAGACAAAATTAGGTTGCTGACGGACTGAGAGAGGAAGTTTGTTCCAGGAGAGCGGACTAGAAACAGAGAAGGCTCGTGGACCATAGGTATTGAGCTTAGTGCGTTGAAAGCGAAAAGTCAGAGGATCGGAGGCAGAGCGGAGGGTACGTGAGGGAACATAGATCTCAAGTAGGCTTGACAGGTAATCGGGGGCTGCGTTATTGAGGCTTTTGTAGCACATGGTGTATCTATGTATCTATCCCTTGTTGCTGCAAGCACTTATTCCACCCTCTGTCTTCAGCCACCCTGCAAGTCCATCCAATATTTTCTCCCTGGGTTTCCTGGTGTTCTCTTTCCCTCCAGCTTTCTTGTTGTGACCAGGTACTCTAATTCCCCTTTCCTCATAAAATGGCCTATACATGTTGCCTGTCTTTTCCTAATCTTCTTTATCAATGATCTTCTTGTGTCTGCCTCCATTAAATGTCTCGTTTGTCTTCTTTGCTGTCATGAGGATGATAATGATGTAAATCACTTTGTCATCTCATGTGCTAAATTGCTGTGTACTTTTAGGCAGAACTCTTTACCACCTCTCAGCAGCGACACATCATGTGAAATGAAAACGAGGCACTTGACAAAGCCCCCATTGCTCATGCGTGTTTTAGAATTCTTCACACGAGATTATCATGAGATCTCTTTGCAGTCCACGTGACTGGTAATGTAAAGACAGGAAATGACCACTCTTCTGCGCCTGAGGCCAGGAAAGTAATGAGGTATGGCCTCTTACTTCCTTCCCCTGCCTGTAGCTGAGGAGGGGAGGTAATTGCTGGAACCTGCCTGGAATGATTCTTTACAATTTTGCTTCCAACCATTGAGTTTCTGTTTTAATGTAGAATATGTACTGGCATTGCGCTTTACTTTCTTCTTATATTCTTAAGTGTTATGTTTGTGTCTGTACACACACAAATAGCAGTCCCGTTCCTCCCATCTGCTTGTTATAATTATTTATAACTCTATAGTCAAGACATTGTCAGGACATGAAATTAAACCTCGTCAGAACCATTTCGATTCTTTATAGATATACGTGTGTTAGCGGAAAGACATATACTAGGGGAAAGCAATCACACACACACACACACTCAAACACACACACACACACACACACACACACACACACACACACACACACACACAAATCAAACTGAATGTCTGAACGTCTCGTCCTTCGGAAGGGGACGAAAAACGAGTCGTACCCGTGTGCCTTCAATTGCGCACGCTAAAGATCCCACGGCAGTTGAAAATCGTTAAGTGCAGGGCATTGCCCGGCTACCTTGGTATACAACGCTGGAGAGATAGGTTGATTTTCCAGGTCCCATCCCTTTGAAGACCAATTAGCCTTCTTGCCTTTCTGATGTCTTGGTTTTAAAAAGATGTGACTATGAATATGAATTTGAATCGAGGGAGAGATAATGGGCGCCGCCTTTGTGGTGCTGGCCCCGGGAAAAGTTGAGGTATCTGCCACCTCATTGCCCTACGACCCCAGGATTATGGAACTATCTAGGTAGGACCTCAGGGTCAGGCCAGCTCGTGGTTTTATGTGCAGGCTTAAAGCTTTTGCCTTGATCATTGTGGATCTCCATCACATGGCACCTGTGACGTTAGTGCATATGAAATTCATTCCGAGCGTGAAGACGTCATCTTGAGAAACTGAAACTGAAACTGAAACTGAAACTGAAACTGATTTTTTGAAGACCCAGGTACCCACCCACAGCCGAGCAGACAGGCACCGCACACACATGTAGAGTTTCTCTGTCGGGATTCGCACCTGTGCCAACTCGCATCGTCAGATTGGAAGGCGGGTGTTGTCTACATCTGCACTGTTGTAGGTCTGCGTCGGTACAATAATGAAGACTTTGGGATGAGTGGAGACTAGACTGTCCTCATGTCGTGGGCTGAGACTGTGCTGGAGAGATCAGATTAACTCTAGGACTCTTCATCAATTATCTCAGCAGTCATCGAGCTTATTAAGTACGTCTTTGGTCAAGGCAAAAATCTATAAAGCAACTCGTAAATCGAAAGGGTCTTCAGGACAAGAGTGAATAAGAGAGTGAGACAAAAAAGAGAGAGGGAGAAGGAGAGACAGAGAGAGACAGAGATCGAAAGAAGAGACAGAACACAGAGAGAGAGAGAGAAGACACAGAGGGAGAAGACAGAGAGAGACAGAGACAGAGAAAGAGGGAGCGAGAGAGAGAGAGAAGAGAGAGAGAGAAAGAGACAGACAGACAGACAGACAGAGAGACAGAGACAGAGAAACAGAGACATACAGAGAAAGTTAACTGAGTGACTAAAATTTGTTTTACGTCAGCACCTCAGATGATAATTATGTCTGACTTCAGGCGTTTAAACTTTTAAACAAAAGAGGGACCAGCATCGCTTGTGTCTGTATCTCTCGGGCCTGGTTGACGCCAAAATATATGATGATAGTAAGCGTAGAGTACATTAGAGTACATCCCCATCACACAGTCTCAACCGTAGATGGAACTCCATAGCATCGTGTTTATCATCCTCATCATCATCATCATCATTATCGCATTGTAAAAATTGTCCCATCTTCTGTGACTTTTAAGGTGACGTAAAAATGGGACAAAGGAAAGGTGAACACACTGGACACTGCTTGAATACGATGACCAAAAGAAAAAATAATGCTAAAGACATAAATATATGCCTTTATCATTATATATATATATATATATATACATATGTAGAGAGAGAGAGAAGGAGAGAGACAGAGACAGACAGACAGACAGAGAGAGAAAATGAGACAGAGACAGAAACAGACAGAGAGAGAGAAAACGAGACAGAGACAGAAACAGAGACAGAGAGATAAACAGACAAACAGATAAGATAGACAGACAGACACAGACACAGATAGAAACAGAAACAGAGACAGGAAGACAGGCAGACAGAGACACAGACAGCCAGGCAGACAGCCAGACAGACAAACACAGAGAAGCAGAGACAAACAGAGAGAGAGAGAGAGATAGAGAGACAGAGAGACAGAGAAAGAGAGAGAGGCAGAGAGACAGAGAGAGAGAGAAACAGAGATAGAAACACAGACAGAGAGATAAACAGACAGACACAGGCAGAAACAGAAACACAGACAGACAGACAAACAGAGACAGAGACAGCCAGGCAGCCAGACCAGACACAGAGAAGCAGAGACAAACACAGAGAGAAAAAGAGAAAGAGAGAGAGAGAGGTAGAGAGAATGGGAGACAGAGAGACAGAGAGAGACAAACAAACAGACATTGACACTGGATAATTGGATCGCTTCTTGTTTGTTCCAAGAGCTCTAAGACACCAGTCCCACTGGATTCCATGCTGTCCTCTTTGATTGAAAAAGACGCCAGGGTCTCTGCCTTTTTTGTGTGTTTCACTGCTGTTGGCTGAATAATCAAACTGAAACTCTTTCTTGAGAGAATGACGAGGTCGTGTGTGTGTGTGTGTGTGTGTGTGTGTGTGTGTGTGTGTGTGTGTGTGTGTGTGTGTGTGTGTGTGTGTGTGTGTGTGTGTGTGTGTGTGTGTGTGTGTGTGTGGTTGAGTGTGTGTGTGTGTACATGTGTGTGTGTGTG
The DNA here is from genome assembly GCA_030674185.1 of Monoplex corrugatus. Lineage (NCBI taxonomy): Eukaryota > Metazoa > Mollusca > Gastropoda > Littorinimorpha > Ranellidae > Monoplex > Monoplex corrugatus. The sequence goes on along the minus strand of JAPXFY010001283.1, from coordinate 9,951 downwards.
AATATGTGTATGTACGTACATATATAAATATATATACATGTATATATGTAGATATATGTATATATCTACATATCATCATCATCATTCTCCTGCCCGTGATGGGCGTAGAGGAGAGATGAGAGACACTCTTGAAGCCAGCCGTCGCCAACCGGTCCTGTCCTCCGCCTGTCGCACCAGCGTGGGGCCATCCAACCTGGTCCATTCTTTGATGTTGTCCATCCAGCATTTGGCTTGTCGTCCCCTTCGTCTGCCGCCTCCCAGTGTACCCTGGAGGACCGTTTTGGGCAGTGAGTTGTGGCGTGTGACATGCCCGAACCACGACAGCTTCCTGTTCTTGACTGTTGCCAGGAGGGGTTCTTGTGGGCCTGCGAGTGTTGTTATTTGGCTCCACACAAAGTCGTTTGTCTTCCGATCTTGCCAAGAGATCCCGAGCAAGCGCCTGAAGCATTTAGTTTCAAACGTCTGGATTCTCTTGGTGGTCTCTGCTGTCATGGTCCAGCTCTCGCATCCATATAGCAGGATGGGGAGCACCAGGGACTTGTACAGCTTCATCTTCGATGGAAAGTCGATCTCTCTGCTCTTCCAGATCTTGTTTAGCTTTACCATTGCTGCTGTTGCGATCGCTAGTCTGGTCTTGATTTCTGTTGTAGAGCGACCGTCTTTGGTGAGAGTGGCGCCAAGGTATTTGAAAGCGTCCACTTCTTCAAGCTGTTGCCCGTTCATGTAGATTTCAGCATGGGTGTTGGTTGTGCTGTTGACCAGGACTTTGCTTTTTTCTGTGCTCACTTCCATTCCGTGTGCACCTGCACTTTCTTCCAGTCTCATGGTCAGGTCTTGTAGTTCTTCGTTGCTGCCTCCCATCAGGTCGATGTCATCTGCGAACCTCAGGTTGTTGATGGTTCTTCCTCCGATGGAGACAGTGGAGTGGAAGTCATGGAGGGCTTCACGCATGATGTTCTCCAGGAAGAGATTGAACAGCACGGGAGAGAGTAGGCAGCCTTGACGGACTCCAACTGTGGTTTTGAAGTAGTCCCCTATCTGGTTGTTGAGGAGAACTGCGCTGCTGGCAGTGTTATACAGCGCCTGGATGGTTTGGACGAGACCTTCCTCTATGCCAAACTTTCTTAGCACCTGCCACAAACCCTTATGCCACACCCTGTCGAATGCTTTTTTAAAGTCTATGAAGTTGTGGAACAGGTCTCTCTGATGCTGCAGATGTTTCTCCATCATTATCCGGCAGGTGAAGATCTGTTCTACTGTGCTTCTGCCCGCCCTAAATCCAGCTTGTTCTTCCGCAAGGTGTTCTTCCGCTTCTTTCTTCAGTCGATTCAATATGACTCTGAGCATGATCTTGCTGGTGTGGCTAATGAGACTTATTGTTCTGTAGTTCTGGCATTGGCGCATATTTCCCTTTTTGGGCAGGGGGATGATGAGTGATTGAGTCCATTCTGTGGGCCACTGTTTTGTCTCCCAGATCTTCTGACAAATCGATGTTACACGAGTGACCAAATCATTCCCTCCATGTTTGAGCAGCTCTGCTGGGATATTGTCTGCTCCAGGTGATTTCCCTGCTGGTAGGCTGCGGATGGCTTCTTCCACTTCTTCTCTCATCACTGGTAGCGGTGAGGATTCCCTCAATGGTGCTGAGTCCCCCTGAAACAAACTGTCATCTGGCTGTATTGGGAAGTTGTATAGTTCTTGGCAGTACTGCGTCCATCTGTTCAGAACAGCGGAGCTTTCTGTCAGCAGCTCGCCTGAGGTATCCTCGATGACTGACGATCTGTTTTGCTGCGTCTTGGTAAGGTTTTTCAGTGTGGTGAAGGCATGTTTGTTGTTTCCTTTTTTCATGCCTTTCTCGATGTTCTCACACTGGTTGTTGATCCATTGTTCTTTGGCTTCAATCATTTTCTTCTTTACAAGGTTGTTGGTTTTACGATACTGTGCGGCTTCTTCAGGGCTGGAGTTTTTCGTCTTCTTCAGTGATCTTCTGTTGTCGCAGAGGTCAAGGATGTCATTTGAGATCCATGCTTGGTGTTTCTTCCTCTGTCGCCCCAGTACCTCCTCTGCTGTTTCGCGGACTGCCTCACCAAAGTTGTTTGTGAGGTCGTTGATGTCGCTGTCCAGGAAGTTGAGTGCCGCGAACCGCCCCCCGAGCTGTGCCTGGAATGCCTCTTCTATCTCTGGATCTTTTAGCTTTTCCAGGTCAAACTTGATGCGTGGCTGCGCAGCTTGGTACTTCTTTTTCAATTTGATCTTCATTGTGAGCAGCACGAGGTCGTGGTCGCTGCCTATATCAGCTCCAGGGTATGTCCTCGTCTTTGCTTTATTAATGCTTGATTTGAAGCGCCGCGGTGTGAGGACAAAGTCGATCTGGTTGTGAGTCTTTCCGTTCGGCGCATGCCAGGTTGTTCTTCTTGACAGTTTGTGGGGGTAGAGGGTGTTGGCAATGGT
>JAPXFY010001283.1:0-2500 GCA_030674185.1 Monoplex corrugatus | reverse complement strand
TGATCACGGCACGAGCCTTAAGCCTGCACATAAACCAATGGCCCTACTTAGACTGTTTTACCTTGTCTACATTTTATACAATGTTGTTATATTGCGAGTCAAGATTTCAAGATGACCACCAAGGAACACTTTTCAGCTGTATGGCCTGACGAACGATACGTTCTGGATTAGAATCCCTGCATGCCAATTAAGCTTGTGGCATTTGAGTCTACTTGCTAACAAGAATAGATTGTGCTCTGGGCCTCGTACTCAAAGCCTGGGACTGAATTGTTGATGTTCAGACAAGTTGGTAAAGCATTATTAAGGGTGGCGTTGAATTTCCTCACCAACACCACAGGTGCTTGTATCTCTCTGTCCCAGTTAAATCTTTATACTCAATCAATAGATAACAAGTGACCATTAGATGTTGGGATCATGCGTTACTCCAACACACATTAAGTTGGAATGGAGGACGAGTCAAGGGTAGTAGTATGATGTGTTGTAGTCTATACGTTTGTATTAAAATGATTATACTTCAGTGAATTGCTGTTGTAGTTCTACCAAATCTGAAATGACAAGCACTGATATGTTTAATGGATATACGTATATATATATACATACACACACGTATATCCATACATACACAGACAGACACACAGACACATATATCGCACTCTATATATATATATATATCTATATATATATACATATGTATATATCTGTGTGTGTAATTATATGTATATACATATACATATATGTGTGTGTGTGTTTGTGTGTGTATGGGTGTGTCTGCCTGTGTATCTGTCTGTTTGTCAGTCTGTCTGTATATGAAAATGACAATGATTAATCTAAAGATTGGTTTTGGCCTGCATTTTTCACATTTGGAAAATGAAGCATCATGACGACTGATATTGACATTATTCTCTCTGTCTCTCTGTCTCTGTCTCTCTCTTTTTTCTTTCTCTCTCTCTCTCTGTCTGTCTGTCTCTCTCTCTCTGTCTGTCTGTCTGTCTGTCTGTCTGTCTGTCTGTCTCTCAATCTGTCATATCATTTTGTTTCGTTTTATTTTTGAATTATGATTTGTCTGTTTCTTTCTTTCGTTCTTTTTTTTTTTTTTCTTTCTTTTTTGTTTGCTTTCTTTTCTTTTCTTTTCTCTGCTAAAGTGTACTTTCATTATTTTGAAAGGTTTTTGTTATGTCTTAGTTTTAATGTCAGTTTCTATTGTCTTTATGTCTTGGTTTCTTTCTTGTTCTTTCGGTACAGTGTTTTCATTTTCACTCTGGGGTGTGACGTTCAGGGGGCTCACAAATGTTGTCATGTTTATAGAGTAAATATCCACACAGCTTTTGGCAAGAAGCTGTCAAAGTTTGTCATAACAGAGGCACATATTTGTTTTCCCAAGGAGCCTGATTCATATTCTCGTAGGAACCAGGGCATATTTGTCTTTCTTGTTGACTGAGTTTAGCTTTTATTTGTTGCACGCGCGTTTCTGATGTGTTTGTAACACAACGGTTTCTTTTCGTGTGACTGACCATGAGTTACGTTAGGGGATACGATACAGTTTCGCGTTGCCTTCCAACGATGTTTGTACGGACTATCTGCTAGCCTTTGTCGTTTCCACGACTACCCACAAGGCAGTTAGGGTGATTTTATGTCAGAGTTTACTCCCTTAGCCTTGGTCTCTCCCCAGACAATTACTCGTAGTTTCTAAGAAGAATGTTAAGAGTTCTATAGACAGGAAAACAAAAACAAGAAAAAAACATTTATGAAGAAGATTCGCAAAAGACAAGCAACATGTATAGGACATTTTATAAGGCAAGAGAAATTTGAGCACCTAGTCACAACAGAAAAGTTGGAGAGAAAAGAGCACAGGTTAGACACAGGGATAAAATATTAGACGAATCTGCGGTGTGTATGAGGACAGAAAAGGTGTGAGATATACGAGACTTGCCGCTACAGAAGATAGATTCATACATATGGCCATGATCACTAACTCGTGCGGCAAGGTATATGATAATGATGACGATGTGACACAAGAGAAGGAAAGGAGTGGTGAAACTTAAAGAAACAAGAGCCACCCCCACCACGACAGCGCCGTACCCACAACCAGCATTTCTGCCTTATCAACACCAGAACTCAGTACAGAGGTGGCTCATTTCTACCCAGGACTGTTGGGGACTGGAACCATCTTCCCAATGAAGCAGTACAGGCAGCAACAGTCGATGCTTTTGTGTCGCGAGCCTCCGCCCAACAGTGAGTTTCTGGACACCACGTGGCCCTTATGGTAACGGATTTCAGCAATGTCTATGGACAATGAGAATAGTGAAATGATCGGAGCTTACGAATGGACTGTGTCTACAACACCCCCCCCCCCCCCTTTATGTGCCGGAATGATCTTCCTCAAGATCGTGGGCACCAAAGGAAAGGAAAGGAAAGGGCCCTCATGATAGCCAACTGCCATAATACAGTGGTTATTGCAATGTGGTGAAACTTAAAGAAACAAGGGCCCACATGATAGCCA
>JAPXFY010001282.1:35000-38364 GCA_030674185.1 Monoplex corrugatus | reverse complement strand
TGTCCCCAATTTGGCAGTCTGCTGAATGTCATTAGGGATCATTTACGTACAACGGTTGCAAAGTATTCTCTCTTTAAGCTCCGGAAATGACAAATGCAATACATGAGTCGTGGATAGCATGAACAATTCATGGGTATAAAAGGAGAAAAATAAAGAAATTTTAACAATCCACCGCCCACCCACATTTTGTTTTGTGTGTGTGTATCATTTTTGCTGAAAAGAAGTTTCCAATAATATTTTAGAAAGACTTACTTTGTAAACTATATGTATGTTTATGTGTGTATGTTTGTGTGTGCGTGTGTGTGTGGTGTGTGTGTGTGTGTGTGTGTGTGTGTGTGTGTGTGTGTGTGTGTGTGTGTGTGTGCGTGCGCGCGTTTGTGTGTGCGTGTGTGTGTGTGTGTGTGAGAGACAGATAACACACACACACACACACACACACACACACACACACATATATATATATATATATATATATATATATATAACACATATGTGTGTGTGTGTGTGTGTGTGTGTGTGTGTGTGTGTGTGTGTGTGTGTGTGTGTGTGTGTGTTGTGTGTGTGTGTGACAGCGAGGCAGAGAGAGAAACAGAGAGAGACAGAGACAGAGACAGAGATATAGAAAGAGAGACAGAGAGAAAGAGAGAAACAGAGGCCCAGACTACAAAAGAGACAGAGACATATAGACAGATGGACAAACACAAACACAATCAAAACAAAACAAAGAACACAAACAGTAACACATTGCAACACACAAAGACAAGAACTAGATACTCAGACACACAGACAGAGAATGCTAATCAAGCAACATCGATCTCATCCATTCTCTCCTCTTCCCACACACCTGTTCTGTTCCCTGACAAAAAAGACAGAGAAAATCAGCCCCAAGTGCTTTAGTTCCATAACACTTGTTGTATGTTGGCCCAGTTGGTCAGTGTCTGGTGAGGGTCATTAAGGATCATTAATACACTTCAGGTGCTTGGCGCTCTCTCTTACGAGGTACAGAAGGATAAGTTCACTGTAAGGAGATTCAGTTCTAACTGCTTCATAATTTGTTTAACTTGAACCTGATGGACATGGCTTTCAGGTTAAAGTGATTTTGTTTTAAAGAGAAGGAAGGAACGAGGAAAAGAAGCGAAATACAAGGATAGAGAGGGAGAGAAAAAGAGAGAAAGAAAGAGAGAGATAGAGACAGGAATAGAATGAGAGAGAGAGAGACAGACAGACAGACAAAGAGACAGACAGACAGACAGGCAGGTGGACAGACAGACAGACAGACAGAAATAGAGAAAAATGAGAGATAGAGATATATAGAGAGGCAATGAGAGAGATAGGGGAAGAGAGAGAGAGGAGAGAAGAGATAGATATAGAATGAGAGAGAGGGAGTGAGCCAGAGAGAGAGAAAGAGAGAGAGAGAGAGAGATAAACAGACAGACAGACAGAGACAGACAGACAGACAGGCAGAGAGAGCAAGAAAGAGAGAGAGAGAGACAAACAGACAGACAGACAGACAGAGATATGGACAGACAGACAGACAGAAAGAAAGAAAGAAAGAGAGAGAGAGAGACAAACAGACAGACAGACAGACAGAAAGAAAGAAAGAAAGAAAGAGAGAGAGAGAGAGAGGAGAGAGAGAGTGAGGGAGAGAGAGAGAAAGAGAGAGAGAGAGATGGACATATATACATAGTAAAAAAAAAAAAGAGAGAGAGAGACCTACAGACAGATGGACAGACAGAAACACAAACAAAAGCAAAACAAAAAAGACGCACAACAACAGATTGCAACACAAAGACAAGAACTAGATACTGAGAGAGACAGACAGAGAATGCTAATCAAGGAAAATCGATCTCATCCATTATCTCCTCTTTCCACACACCTGTTCTGTTCCCTGACAAAAAAGACAGAGAAAATCAGTCCCAAGTGCTTTAGTTCCATAACACTTGTTGTATGTTGGCCCAGTTGGCGACTGTCTGGTGAGGGCCATTAAGGATCATTAATACACGTCAGGTGCTTGGCGCTCTCTCTTACGAGGTACAGAAGGATAAGTTCACTGTAAGGAGACTCAGTTTAACTGCTTTCTAATTGCTTAACGTGAACCTGATGGACATGACCCAAGGTTAAAATAAAAGTTAAAGAAAAAGAAGGAAGGAATAAAGGAAGCAAAGTCTACGGTAGACAGGGGGAGAAAAAGAAAGTCAGAAAGTGAGAGAGATGGAGACAGAGATGGGGGATGAGGAGAGAGAGAGAGAGAGAGAGAGAGAGAGAGAGAGAGAGAGAGAGAGAGAGTGAGAGATAGTGAGAGAGAGACATCGAGAGAGAGAGACATCGAGAGAGAGACATTGATGGAGGCAGAGGGGGAGAGAGACATCAAGAGAGAGAGAGAGAGAGAGAGAGAGAGAAGAGAGAGAGAGAGAGGGAGAGAGAGAGAAAGAGAGACACTGAGAGAGAGACATCGAGAGAGAGACATTGATGGAGGCAGAGGGGGAGAGAGACATCAAGAGAGAGAGAGAGAGAGAGAGAGAGAGAGACAGAGAGAGGGAGAGAGAGAGAAAGAGAGACACTGAGAGAGAGACATCGAGAGAGAGAGACATTGATGGAGACAGAGGGAGAAAGAGAGAGAGAGAGAGAAAGAGAGAGAGAGAAAGAGAGAGAGAGAGAAAGAGAGAGAGAGAAAGAGAGAGAGAGAGAGACATTGATGAAGGCAGAGGGAGAGAGAGACAGAGAGAGAGAGAGAGAGAGAAGGAGACAGAGAGAGAGAGAGAGACATCGAGAGAGAGAAATAGAGAGAGAGAGAAACAGACAGACAGACAGACAGACAGACAGACGGACAGACAGTCAGACAGAGTCTGATAGACAAACAAACTCACAGTCAGAAATGAAATAGGAAGACAGACTGACCAGACGAGAGGTTAACAAAAAAGCACACAAATATGATTTCGCAATAATACTAGAGCAGTTTCGTCTTCTGTATATGTACGATAAGAACAAGACCCCGAATCTTTTTTCGTACAACGGACGAAAAAAAAAAAAAAAAAAAAAGTAAAGTAGGCCTATGTGTTTATGTATAACAATTACCATCGCACAGTGTTTAACGCAAAGGACTACTTGGTTGAAGAGTGTGGGCTCAAATCCCATAAATCCTGTGAAAGTCATTGTGGGATTGTTTGCACCCATCCCAACACCAACCGGCTCCTACCTACAGTTGAGTGTATTGTGTGGTCATTGGACAGACGGACAGTAGAGTTGAGTGTAGTGTGTGGTCACTGGACAGACGGTCAGTAGTGTATTGTGTGATCATTGGACAGATGGTCAGTAGAGTTGTAGTGTATTGTGTGGTCATTGTACAGACGGACAGTAGTGTTGT
>JAPXFY010001282.1:0-2500 GCA_030674185.1 Monoplex corrugatus | reverse complement strand
CTAAAAGACACCACATCCGTCTGCAGCTATACATACGTTTCTCATATAGTAAGAACAAGAGCAGTCCCATCAGTTTTACCCGACAACATTCAATATAACACGACGTAAGAGACCAAATATAGGGGCATACAAATGATATACTGCACCTCCTCAAATACTCACCTCACGGAGATGATATCCATCATAAAACGCTTAGCGGAACAGCACAGAGCTTCCCTAACAACACTCTGGCAGATTTATAGTACACTCACACAGTGGTGAGCCAAAAGAACACCAACCTTTCTCTCCTTCATTTGCAAACAGGTCAATAACCTACGCAGAAGTTGGAATTGATAGAAAAGATCCTGAGCATTCAAAGTGCTGAAGGAATATGTGTATGGTGATGACTATTGGTATAAGGAAGACATGGTCTCAGCATAACCTATAGAACTATAGGAAAATAAGACAAAATAGCTTTAGTATTGTTAGGTAAAATACCTCCGCTCTTCCCTGTTATGTATAGTTTTGTAACGTTCAGGTACAGACCGGGCTGATCTGCATTCATTGAACAGCGAGTAAATGCAGATGGAAATGACAGTTGTTTCTTCCAATGTTGTTTATGTAAATAATCTAGTCTAAATTAGACGGGCATAGTTTAAATTTCTCGACATATTAGATTTAATGAAGCATGTTTTGTACAAGAGTTATATGTCTATGAGAACATACTCATTTGTTTATGTGTTTTGTTTCATTCAGTTAACTTTTAATGTTTTAAAATTAAGTACCTAAGCAAAGTAATAAAATGCTCACACATTACAGATAACAGAACCATGATAGAATTAAAGAGGTTGAAGTCACTGATATTACTGATAATGAACAAAACATTTACTCAAGGTTCTAGATTTAATTAAGTTAGTGATTGGTGCAACGGTTTGTTCTATCGCTTTTTGATGATAAGCACAGTAAGAATAAGCTACGAATAATCTGGCAGATAAACTAGTCATGTCCAATTCATGATTGCCTCAGGAGTGCTGACGGAATTGAACGGTGCAGCTGGCACCACTGCAGTAACAACTTTTCCCTCTGGTAAAAAGTACAAGTACCAGGAGAAAGAGTTGTTACTGTAGCGTGTTTTGGGTCTGGGGAGTAGAGTGGCAGCATGGCTCTGACGTTCGCCTGTCGTAGAGACCTCGACTTTTCTCCTCAGTTTGAACCGGAAATTCGAACTGAACGTCTAGTCCTTCGAAGGGGACGAAAAACGAGTCGGACCCTGTGCCTTCTGGCTGCGCACGCTCAAAGATCCCACGTCAGTTGAAAATCGTGAAGAGCAGGTATTGGCATTCTGCCTTGGTATAAAACACTGGAGAGATAGGTTGATTTCTCAGTTCCCACCCCTTGAACACTAATTAACCGTCTTACCTTTATGAAGTCTTAGTAAAAACAACAACAACAACAACATAAAAACACCCAAAAACTAAACGAAAGAAACGTGACTATGAATATGAATTTGAATCTAGGGAGAGGTGATGGACGCCGCCCTCGTTGTGCTGGTCCCGAAAAACGTTGAGGTCTCTGCCATCCTACTCCCCTAGGACCCCAGGGCTACGGAACTATCTAGGTAGGACCCCCTCAGGACCTGGCCAGCTCATGGGTTTATGTGCAGGCTTAAGGCTTGTGTTGTGATCATTCTGGATCTTCTCCATCACATGGCACCTGTGACGTCAGTGCATATGGAATTCATTCCGAGCGCAGAGACGTCATCTTGAGAAACTAAAACTGAAACTGAAACTGGGTCTGTGCTTTAGTATCACCATAACACGCGCAATACTGAAGAAGGACCAGCTTTTTTTCGGTACTTTTCATATGAAGTCTGATAATAAAAAAACAAACAAACAATGTTTTGAGGTTCCTGCCGGTATTCACAATTGAATTGGTTTATCTCTTCATTGATATGTTTATGTATGTACAGATGGTGCATCGTGGTAAGAGTTCAATAACTAATGTATACAGGAATAATGGAAATAGTCAGACTTGCTCTGATTTTGTTTGTTTGTTAGGTTTGGGTATTGGCTTTTTGCTTTGTTTTGTTTTGTTTATTTCATTTATGTGTTTATTTATTTATTTATTTATTTACTTATCTATATATTTATTTATTTATTTGTTTATTTATTTTTGATCAATGGAAAGGTGTTATGAGGATTGCCTCTTGTTTGTTTGTTCATTGCTTTGTTTAATATACTTTAGAAATTTTAAACTGAATGCTAACATACAACCCTCGATTAAATTGAAGAATAAAAATTATTTCTCTTTCAAATACGTAACAAATAGACAGTTAATACAAGAACCTGTCTAAAAATTATTCATGCATACTTATATTTTCAGGCGTCTTGCGTTCACTTCTTTACATCATTTACTGTGTCAAAGATCACTAAACTGTATTACACTTTTCTTGGTACTGACAGAAATCTAGAAGCAAGGACAGTGGGATTTATTCTACTCACTCTTTGCTTTAGTCATCAGT
>JAPXFY010001281.1:22500-30000 GCA_030674185.1 Monoplex corrugatus | reverse complement strand
GAAACAGTTTCCCAGCCCGTTGCAGATATAAACAGTTTTGAAATTCAATCAAAAGTACCATATTAAAAAACAAACCAAAAACAAAAACAAACAAACAAACAAACATCTCCCCAAAAACCCAACAAAAGCAAAAACAAACAAACAAACAAACAAAAAAAAAAAAAAAAGGAAGACGAAGCAACGAGACAAGCATGTCCCATATAAGTGAATTTGTTGAAGAGTGAGGCAGCAACGATCTGGCATCTATCCTGGAAGCTAATCTTGCTTACCGCAAGAAATTCCCCCTACGTGATACAATCATCTTTAAGAAAAAAAAAAAAAAAGAAAAAAGGAAAAAAAAAAAAAAGGGGTGGTGGTGGTGGTGTGGTTAACAAAAATGGACTGTAACGGAAAGCTGAGATGCAGAGTGTAGAGTTCGGACTTGGTTTGTTCAGCAGGATTCTGTCGCACTTTAACAAGTCCATACGAGCTCCACCTAGATCCTAGATCAGTCAGTGATGATCTGGTAGGCTTCTCCACCGAGCAACAAAAAAAACAACAACAAAAAAACAAAAAAAAACAATCTCCCCCCCCCCCCCCAAAAAAACAAACAACCCCAACAAAACAAACAAACCGTAGGTACTCACGAGCATCGATCAGGAAACAAACCCGAAATAACCAAACCAAACAAAGAACCAACCAACAAACCAACCAACCAGCCGACCGACCACATCACACCACACCACACCATACCACACCACATCACACCACACCACATCAACCCCACCCAACCCAACCCAACCCAAACCAAACCAACCCAACCCAACGCAAACCAATCCAATCCAACCCAAACCAATCCAACCCAACCCAACCCAAACCAACCCAACCCAAACCAAACCAAACCAATCCAACCCAAACCAATCCAACCCAACGCAAACCAAACCAACCCAACCCAACGCAAACCAAACCAATCCAACCCAACCCAACCCAACCCAACCCAACGCAAACCAAACCAATCCAACCCAAACCAAACCAAACCAAACCAACCTAACCCTGCACACGAGTATGCCTCCTGCACAATCCGATGCCAGTAATTTTTAATTGTTAGACCAGCTTGGGGACAGAACAACGCAGTCGTCACATATATTTATGTGTATATATATAATTATATATATATATATATATACACATATATATATATATGTACACACACACACACACACACACACACACACACCACACACACACACACACACACACACACACACACACACACACACACACACAATATATATATATATATATATTATATATATTACCTTTTTGAGGGCCAGAACAAGACTGAGGTAGCCGAGATGTGGTTTCTAAGGAAGAATGTTGAGAGTTCCATGGACAGCAAAGAAAACAAACGAAACAGTCTTGATGGAGGCAGACACAAGAACATCATTCATAAGGAAGGTTAGGAAAAGACAAGCAAGCAACATTTTATAGGCCATTTTATGAGGAAAGGGGAATTACAGGACCTGGTCACAACAGGAAAGCTGGAGCGAAAGAGAGCACCAGGTAGATCCAGGGAGAAAATACTGGACGGACATGCAGGGTGGCTGAGGACATAGAAGGTGGAAGATGTGCTTGCGGCAACAAAGGATAGATGCATATGGAGGGCCATGATCGCCAACCCCGTGTGGCAGGGCACATAATGATGATGATGATGAGGGCCGCTTGTCTCTGTTGACAGAACCATGTACTCAAACACCTGAACGTTTCGAGTTCAATCCCAGCCCGAAACATAAAAATGGGCCTGTTCGCTGCCAAAGTAAGCATTAAGTTCCTCCAATCATACTGATGATGTCACCTTAATGTTTCATAAGTCCCCCCCCCCCTCCTCCTTCATTTTTCCATTTCAGGATCTTACCAGAGCATATGGTTTTGGGTAGGTGCAAGGAGTCTGTCACATTATTCCTGCCAGATTTGGTGAATCGCATATGGAATTTTGTCTGAGTACGGCAAATCGCCGTCGTCGCGGGCCTCAGCAGTTCAGTTGGTTTGAGCGTCGGATTCACGTGCTAATAGTTGTGGGTTCGAATCCCGGGGTGTGCGCTATACATTAAAACTGGCCTTCTTACCGTCTGTCTTAACATCATTGTTCTTCTGGTGGTGTCGGTATAGGATTAGATTAAGTCCCTCTCCCTACCTCCCCACTCCGCCCTGCCACTTGCCTGGAATGATTATCCTCGTCGGCCATATCACCTGAGGTGGGTTGGGTGTCGACATAAAAATTGAACACATCAATCGAAAAAAAAAAAAACGAAAAAAAAAACCGAAAAAAAAAACCCGCTGTCGAACAAATTCCATAACCTCAACGTGAAAAAACAAACAACAACAACAGAACAACAACAACAACAAAACAACAAACAACTGCAGTCATCTCACCTGGAACAGCCCTCCACAACACACAACGTTCCCACAAGATTACATTTCTCATGACGAAAGGTTGAGCGGCAGATGTATCGGGTGGAACAGAAACAGAACAATTACGAGTGCCATGAACTTCCCTACTGAACAAAGTCCAACCAAGTCCTCTCCAATTTCCCTACTGGTAATTTGTGTTTGATTGCCTGTTTTGTTTTGTTCTGTTTTGTTTTGTTTTGTTCTCAGGAATCAGTCACCTCGCTCAACCACCCTGAACAGTGTTACAGAGTGGTGTGGAGTCATGGTCCGGTAACCGCGTAGACAAACACAGACGTTACCGGAATGTCATTAAATTCAACCTAGATGAACTTGACCCGCACACGGGCATTTAGGCCTCTTGGAAGCAAACTACCGCGAGGCGTCGTTTACGACAGCGATCTTAGCGTAACAGGTTCAAAACAAATATGACTGCCTGCGTTCAAGCAATTAGGAATCAGAAACACACACACACACACACACACACACACACACACACACACACACACACACACACACACACACCACACACGCACGCACGCACGCACGTACAGACAGACACACACTCCCCACACACACAACGCACGCACGAGTGCGCGCACACACGGGCACATAGACGCACACACGCAAGCATGCACGCACGTACGTACGCACAGGCAGACAGACACACACACACACTGAAAGAGAGAGAGGGAAAGAGCGAGAGAGGGACAGAGAGAGAGAGAGAGAAAGAGAGAGAGAGAGAGACAGACAGACAGACAGGCAGGCAGACAGACGGAGAGATAGACAGACAGACTAACAGACAGACAGACGGACAGACAGACAGACAGACAGACAGACAGACAGACAGATAGACACACAGACAGAGGGGAATCAGAACGCGTATTTACTATATAACAAGACAAGATAGGCGCAAACTGGCCTTTGTTAACCCTTTGACTCCCGCACACTGTCCACCAGCATCCTGTATTGCCAACCATGCTAGCAAAGCAAAAACTTAACCCTTTAATTCCCTCACCCTTTCCACCAGCTTCCTGCAGGAAGCTGGTGGAAAGGGTGAGGGAATCAAAGGGTTAAGTTTTTGCAGTTAGTGGATAGGGTGCGGTAGTCAAAGGGTTAAACGTAAGCATAAGACAACAAAGAACATACAACAAAGAACAAAATAATACAAATATTAGGGGGGAGCAGGAGGGGACGGCAAAACTTCCCTGACGATTCGTCAAGTAAAACAGATTTGACTGTTTAGGCTGACTGACTGGCTGACTTGCTTTCTTGTAATACTGGATGGTACAGATGTAGGTCTTATCGTTCAGTGGCGCCTGTTAACGCCTTATCTGTATACTCAGCCCTGTCGGTATGGAAGCAGGTAAACGTTTACCATCCCGCACATCCCGACTAACAATCCCTCCCCAGGAGCACTTAGCACCGACAACCGCGTCAGTTAGGCTACATGTATCTCATCACTGGCACCGGTATTCAGCCAGCACGCATTAGCTTTGCAAAAATTAATACATTCCACTTTGTATTTCATGTACATTCCTTTGAATTTTATGGACGTTCCTTACGTTTTTTTAATTAAAAAAATTTTTTTTTTAGAAACATCACAAACTTGTTCACATAGAATGAACTGAAAAAAGATATCTTTTGTGTGCACATGAGATCGAAATAGAAACTGTCTATCAAAATGATGAGATGGCTTTGAATAATTTGTTTGGGGGTGCAAAAACATATATCACCGTTTGTTTTAAAAGCAGACGAAACCCAAAAGTAGGTCGGGATAGGAAGGGCAAATTGTACGTATCAAAGAATTTGAAATCAGTGCATTTCTAACTTAATCGTGACCTTTTAATTTTCATTGCGTGCACATTTATAATCTTCCGGAGCAATAAAGTTGAAACGTTAAGCTTTAGATTTAGTAGACGTGGTTTGTGTATGCTGTTTTGAACGAAATATACCGATAAGGCTGAGTATACCGATAAGGCTGAGTATACCGATAAGGCTGAGTATACCGATAAGGCTGAGTATACCGATAAGGCTGAGTATACCGATAGGGGGTAAACAGGCGTCTTCCAAAAGCAACTGGATAAAAACGACTATTCACAAAACCCAAAAAGACCCACCAAACACCCCCCCCCCCCCCAAAAAAAAAAAACAACAACCCCAAAACAAAACAAAACAAAAAACACAAAAAACAACAACAAAAACCCCAAAACAAACAAAAAAACAAAAAATAACAACAAAACAAAAAGAAAAACAAAACACACACACACACACACAACACACACACACACACACACACACACACACCACACATACACACACACACACTCCCAGCGTAAGAATGTCTAGATGTAGCGACCTCGATGCAGAAAGAATCACGGCATACGGTGTCGATGGCATAAGAGGATATAAACTAAGAAGGGTGGTAGTAGTAACTGATCCCGGGGGTGGGGTGGGGTGTGGGGGTGGAGTGGGGGAGGGTGGAGTGGGGGGAGTGGGGGAGGAAGGACACTCTGTCCCAGGATGATGGCATCAAGGGCCGAGAACTCAGCAAAGGGAGCGGCATCAACTACGTTCAGTCAGCCGTCACGACAGCTTCTGTCCCATACCCCCCCCCCCCCCCCCAAGCCCCCTCCCCCCGCTCGCTCGCACCCCCCCCCCCCACTCTCCACACGGCTGATGAGCTTGGCGTGATGTGATGGCAAGATTTATTTCCCTATCTATTTCCGGACCTGCTATCCGCCATGCCCCGTTTTCTGACAAGTGCTTGGGGGCCAGGCTTTGCCTCGGTGTACACACACACACACACACACACACACACACACACACACACACACACACACACACACACACACACACACACACACACACACACATATATATATATATACACACATACACACACATATATCAATATATATCTATATATATACACACACATACACACACACACACACATATATATATACACACACATACACACACATATGTATATATATATATATATATATATATATATATATATGCACACACACACACACACACAAATGTATACATATATATATATATATATATACAAACACATACACACACATACACACACACACACACATATATAACACACACACACATACACACACACACACACACACACATGTACATATGTATACACACACACACACATGTATACACGCACACATACACACACACACACACACACACACACACACACACACACACACACATGTACATATGTATACACACACACACACACACACACACATGTATACACGCACACATACACACACACACACACACACACACACACTATGAATACACTCCCGCACAGTTCTCTATGTGCAACATTTATGAAAGTAAGGCAGCAGAAGCACCCAAACCTCCAGGCCAGTGTCCACCCTGCCCCCATTGTAGATGTCTTTGCCGTTCCCGCCTAGGACTCTACGGTCACCTTCGAGTTCACCCCTGCACATAGTTGTCATTGTCGAAACCGACAGACCACCACCAGTCAGTCAGTCAGTCAGTCAGTCAGTCAGTCAGTCAGTCAGTCAGTCAGTCAGTCAGTCACTCTATCTATCTATCTATCTAATATATCTAATCTATCTATCTATCTACTTATCTATCTAATCTAATCGATGTATCCAATCCATTCATCTAATCTATTTAATCTACCTATCATCTATCTAATCTAACTAATCTATCTATCCATACCTATCCATATCTATCCATATCTATCTATCTATCAATCTAATCTATCTAATCATCTATCTATCTATCTATCTGCCTGCCTGCCTGTCTGTCTATCTATCTATCTATCTACTTATCTATCTAATCTAATCTATCTACTTATCTATCTAATCTACCAATCAATCTATCTAATCTATCTATCTAATCTACCTAATCATCTATCTATCTATACACACACACATAATGTATACATACATACATACATACATACATATATATATATATATATATATATATATATATATATATATATATATGTATATATATATATATGCACTATCCAAGGTTGTCATAGCCGAGGGGTGGCAATGGGGACAAGCTCCCATTGTCTATAAAACGCCCCTCACGGCGCGCGTCTCCAACAGCCTCTGACAACTAAGTCCAGCTCCTAGCCTGCTCGTGTGGCTTAGATATAAGCCCGGCGGAACTGCTACTACTGATAGGAGAAGGGGTGAAGGCGGGTTACTGGCGCCTGAAAACCAGTGCTTTGGGTAGATGGGGCTCACCAGTCTGGGAAGACAGCTCATCTAAGAGAAGGAAAACTCTGATTTCAAACCTCCGCTGCCTTGCGGCCATACCCACTCATAGGAAAGGCTTCGGGAGTCAACCCTGAGGAAAAATCCGGAGTCGGAGTCCCTAAGGCAGTTCGCCGTTGTCTACAACCTCGTTCTGGCAACTCCTGCGTCGCCCCTGGTACCAGGCGTACAGGCCTCCGTCTTTCCCCTGGATTCTACTAGTGGCGAGGAGAGGGGGGATCTGCTGCATGGGCAACAGCTCGTCCTCCATATTCACTTGCCCAGGCCTGCACCTGGAGAGGTCACTCCAGCTTCGCTGGTAACACAGCATCGACACAACACGGAGAGAAGCAGATACCGGTTTTAAGCCTAGGCTTTTTTGGCGTAAGTGCACGTCATGACCACAACGCCTCCTGGTGCAGACTATCATCTCCTGAGATGTAAAGAGGCCGACGATACTATTTGACTTCCTCGCCCTGTCCCTCCATCGGCTTTTTGAAAGAATGTATATTAACGCCCTTTCGGCATACTCAATCCTATCGGTGTAGTTCGTTGAAAACAGCACAGTACAACAATATTTACGAAATCTAAGGTTTAACGTTTCAACATATCGCTTCGGATGATTATAATCATGCGCATATGGAACTAAGCTAAGAATAAGTCCAGGTCAAGACAGATGTAAAAGAATATTCATGCGGAATGCATATGCATACAGAGCGGAATTCTGAGTGCCACAAAACTCTCTCCAAGACACAAACCATCTTCTCATTTAATTCCGGCGCCCATCCATGCA
>JAPXFY010001281.1:0-17500 GCA_030674185.1 Monoplex corrugatus | reverse complement strand
TTAGAAAATTTAGGGCTTTTCTTGCTTTTGTTGAAATATAATCAAAATGGACATTCCAGTTTAATTTCGATGTCATAAAGACTCCCAGAAATTTTACAACCTGTTTGTAATGTAACACTTCACCAAGCAATCTGAAAGTAGGCAAGTTACTTAAAGTACCACCAGAATTAAATAGCATCATGTTAGTTTTTTCCGCTGACAACGACAGACCATTTTCTAACATATAGTTTCCAAGATTATCAAGATCAGATTGATACAATTTCCTAATGTAATTCTGTGCTCTCTGTGGAGTTGTCTTTTTTAAAGTAATATTCATCCAAATACATATATCATCAGCATACTGTGCCAAAACAACACGATTTGAGAGTGCTTTAGGAAGATCCTGTATAAGGATATTAAATAAAAGCGGTGCTATCACTGAACCTTGTGGAATTCCCATATCAAGATGTCGTGAAGTAGAATAACTAGTTCCCACTCTTGCCTGAATAGTTCTATTGGCTAAAAAAGACTTAATGTAATCATACATATTGCCAGATAAACCAATAGATTTCAGCTTGTACAATAAACGCGTATGCCAAACTTGATCGTAAGCTTTTTTCACATCAAAAAATGTAGCTAAAAGACTTTTTCTGCGGGCAAACTCTTTCTTGATGTGAGTGGTAAGTTTAACCAGGTGCTCAACTGTAGATCTCCCTTTTCTAAAACCAGCCTGATTTACTGGAATAACGTTATTTTTATCACAGTAATGTACAAGTCTGTTTAATACCAATTTTTCCAATAGTTTGCTCGTATGGGACGTTAAAGCAATAGGTCTGTAACTGTTTTTATTGTTTTTAGGCTTTCCTGCTTTTAATACTGGTATAACAACAGACGTTTGCCATAAATGTGGTATAGTTCCACCAGCCCAGCATTTCTGAAAAATTTTGTGTAAAAAAATAATATAGTTTTCTGGAAGATGTTTAATCATTTCAGTTGAAACTGCATCAACACCTACCGAACTCCTTTTGTCGCGCAGAGACAAGATAGTGTTTTTTAACTCTTCTAAGGTGATTGGAGAATTAAACCAGAGATCATTTTGAGGTATTGGATCAGTGTATATAGGGTTGTTAGCTGCCATTTCCCTGTAGTGTTTGCAGGTAGGAGTCAAACCATCTACTTTACTATTTTGGGCAAAAAGTTCCACAAAAGTTTCAGCTTTGTCCATGTCGGAAAGAAATTTGTGACTTGTATCAATCATTATTTGACACCTAGGTAAGTTGGCTCCATTTTTCATTTGATTCATTTTTGTCCATACTTTATGGAAATCCTTGAAATCTGAAATTTCTTTTGTGCAGTATGATGCCCAGTAATTTTTCTTTGCTTCAGCGATGATTTTATTACACTGGGTGTTAGCTTTTTTCATTTCCATATGATCTTCAGGTTTCCTGCTTTTGATGTAGATTTTGTATTTCTCTTTTTTATACTGAACTGCTTGCTCACATACCTCCGTCCACCAAACATTACCCAAACGGTTATTAGACCACTGTCTGTCTGTCTCTGTCTCTGTGTGTCTCTGTCTCTCTCTGTGTCTCTGACTCTCTGTCTCTGACTCCGTCTCTGTCTCTCTCTGTCTGTTGTTGTCCGTCTCTGTCTCTCTCTCTATGTCACTGTCTCTGTCTGTCTGTCTCTTTCTGTCTCTGTCTGTCTGTCTGTCTGTCTGTCTCTCTCTGCAACGTGTCCCCACATTCGAGGACAACCTATTGTTTTTCAATCCACCCTCACCCATTTCCTTTCTTTGTAAACAAAAAGACAAATTGTTTCATATCGATCGGAAAGTGTTTGTCTGTGTGTCTGTGCGAACATGTGTGTTCGTTCGTAAATCTATTCGTGTATATATAAACAGGGTCAAAAGGTGCTTTGGGGTGACTTTCCTAGTTCAAATCACTGCAACTAATTTTCTTGCCTTTGCACAGCCTGAACAATCCTGGGTATTGAGCTTTGAATGTCAAATCAGATAGCAGACATGAATTCATGGAGGTTGAACAAATCATTTATTAGCCAATCAAGTTTATATTTACACTTTCACTCAAATTTCTGCCTTCCTTTTACAGATAGGTGTAGTAGGCTGAGAATAAAGTTTGGTGTTAAACCAATGGTTGTACCTGTGTATGTATTTTTTAGTTTCTTATCAAGGTTGCTCACTAGTTTATAATTTCATTTGTTTTTTTTTGGCCTAAGTTTTTCATATGTTCTGCAATATTAAAGTGTAAATATAAGGTTTCATTCGTGACACTTTTGTGTCACAGGCCTACAGTTCTTTGATCAATCACAGTGGAAAAAAATGATTAAAAACTGCAATGAAATAGGGCTTTTCAAGTTTTATGCATAAAACTGTCTGAATAGAACTCATCAGCATTGCAATTAAATGGATACTTTGGAAACTATTTGAGTTTTTAGCGTTCGATTGACACCTGTCACGGATGGAACTATGCCCTATAAAGTATGAGCTACTGCCTCTGGAAAAGCCAAATGATTTGTTCAACCACCATGAATTTATTTATGTCTGCTATTTGATTTGACATTTAAAGCTGAATATCTACGATTCTTCAGGCTGTGCACAGGCAAGAAAATTAGTTGCAGTGATTTGAACCAGGAAAGTCACCACAAAGCACCTTTTGACCCTGGCTTATATATATATAATGTGTGTGTGTGTGTGTGTGTGTGTGTTTGTGTGTGTGTGTGTGTGTGTGTGTGTGTGTGTGTGTGTGTGTGTGTGTGTGTGTGTGTGTGTGTGTGTGTGTGTGTGTGTGTGTGTGTGTATATATAAGCATTTAGACAGTGTGTGTATATGTAGGTGCGTGTCTGTTTTTTGTTGTTGTTTTTTTTGATGGATCTGTGACAATAATGTGCTCTAAGCAAGGTTTTTCTCAGATGTTTCCAGTTTTGTAACTTTATCAACTTTCGACCAAAGCGTCTAAAACCATCACCTTTTTAAAATATTTTTTTTAATAGTTTTTGAGGAAGGTATGTGAACTGCGTTTTCTGAGGAACTTATGACAATATTCACATTCTGTTTTCACTGACATAACAGTGTATCATTGTCTTTGCTTCACGTCGAGTTTTATAACGTCTGATGGTGCTTCAAGGTCACAATGACCTTGAAAAGTGTAACATCTGGATTTTCTGTCATAACTTTCGTATAAAAAAGGGATACTGTTCAGAATGGCTTGACCACCATGTTCACTGTTAGTATTATTGTTATTATTATCATTATCATCATTATTAACA
Organism: Monoplex corrugatus; assembly: GCA_030674185.1. Lineage (NCBI taxonomy): Eukaryota > Metazoa > Mollusca > Gastropoda > Littorinimorpha > Ranellidae > Monoplex > Monoplex corrugatus. The sequence goes on along the minus strand of JAPXFY010001281.1, from coordinate 14,233 downwards.
TTATTATTATTGTAATTCACTGTCATGTGTCTTGCCACATAACGCTAGCGATCATGGCCCTCCATACGAATCTGTCTTTTGTCGTTGCAAGTGTAATTCATCTCCTACCCTTATTGTAGAAAAGAAAACAAACGAGACAGTCTTGATGGAGGCAGATACAAGCAGATCACTCATAAGGAAGATTAGGAAAAGACAGGCAACATTTATAGGCCATTTTATGAGTAAAGGGGGATTTGGAGCACCTGGTCACAACGGGAAAGCTGGAGGGAAAGAGAGCACCAGGAAGACCCAGGGAGAAAATGCTAGACGGACTTGCGGAGTGGCCGAAGACGAGGAGGGTGGGGGAGATGCTTGGGGCAACAAGAGATAGAGACAGATGGAAGTCCATGATCGCCAACGCCATGAGGCAGGGCACCTGATGATGATGATGATGATGATGACCCTTATTGTTCCCATCCACTCTTCAAGACTGTCGTAGTATTTTCTACCTGGGTCTACCTGGAGCTTTTTGTTTCCCCTTTAGCTTTCCTGTTGTAACTTGGTACTCAGATCTCATGAAATACGCGATATATATTGCTGATTATTATCATTATTATAAATATTATTACCACTAATATCATCGTCGTCATCATCATCATCATCATCATCATCATCATCATCACCACCACCACCACCACCACCACCATCATCAGCATCATCATACCATCATCATCATTATTATTATTATTATTGTTATTATTATTATTGTTGTTATTATTGTTGTTATTATCATTATTATCATTATTGCTAATATCATTATTATAACTTTGGCTTCATTTTTACTTTCTTTGTCCAAGAATAGCCAAGCCATACTAAGACAGCATCTTTTCTTTCTCCATTGGCACTAGACATATTTTGCATACATGTGATTTGTCAAGACTGTGGTATAAACTGGGTAACACACAGGTGGCAGACTCTCCCATGGTTTGGTGACGACAGCTACTGCATGTTTCTTAGCTGTGGTGTTTGACATTATAGAACGGACTTATTCGTCGTGAGTGGTCATAATGATAATAATAATAATAATAATGATAATAATGATAATAATAATAATAATAATAATAATAATAATAATAATAAAATAATAATAATAATGATAATAGTAATAATAATAACAACAACAATAATAATAACACAACAACACTACTACTATTACTTCTACTACTTCTACTAATTGTAAGGCACCAAATCTTGACTGTTCAAATCAAAGCTCACTCACGCACTAGGCATACGCGTATAATCGACAAAGACCACCTTACAATACTGAATCCACAGGCAGAGGGAAAGAGTAGAATTCATTGTTGGGAAAACGAGGTGTTTTTTTAACAAAAAAAAAATAAAGAAGAATTCAAAAGCAGAAAGGGTAGGTGTTAGGCGAAGGCAGAGAGAAAAGTCTATCCCAGGCTGACGGTCATGAGACAAGCAAAACAACGCTGGCCAACACTTTGGTGGTTTAAAATCTAGGAACCTGAAGGGAAAGAGTGTCTGAAGCTGAGCGAAAGGTTCGAGTTTTTAAAATATTTTTTTCGATTTCGTTATTATTTTTTAAACGTTTCGATTTTTCTCGAATGCGCGTATGCAAGTTATATTGCCCTGCACTCTGTGTAGGCCGAATGTTTCTGCACAGTTTGCATGCTCCGTCCTCGATGAACGTCTAGTCCTTCGGAAGGGGACGAAAAACGAGTCGGACCCGTATGCATTCTGGCTGCGCACGTTAAAGATCCCCCGGCAGTTGAAAATCGTGAAGAGCAGGGCATTGCCCGGCTGCCTTGATATAAAACATTGTAGAGATAGGTTGATTTCCCTGGTCTCACCCCTTGAAGACCAATTAGCCTTTTTGCCTTTCTGAAGTCTTGGTTAAAAAAATGTGAATGTGAATATGAATTTGAATCGACAGAGAGGGGATGGGCGCAGCCCTCGTGGTGCCGGCGTCGGGAAAAGTTGAGGTCTCTGCCACCTCACTCCCCTACGACCCCGGGTAGGACCTCAGGACCTGGCCAGCTCGTGGATTTACCTGCAGGCTTAAGGCTTGTGCCGAGATCACTCTGCATCTTCTCCATCACACGGCACTGTGACATTAGTGTATGGAATTCATTCCGAGCGCGGAGAGGTCATCTTGAGAAACTGAAATTGATGCGAGTGTTTGATACTCTGCATGCATATAAACACGAAAAGGGGATGGAAGGGGGAGGATGATGGCGTTAGAAACTAGGAGGTCTGCACACATGTTGAGGGGATGGGAAAAACGTCTACCCTTTATCCGCCAGGTGGAGGTGCCTATACGGATAGAACCCAGGACCTTGGTATTGGAAACCCGACCGTGACCACGCTCGTCGGCTGCCGTTTCACAGATGGGCGAGAATGTCTGTGGGGAGCACAGAAGGAGAAAACCAGGTGCGCGAGGTACACACACACACACACACACACAGACACACAGACACACAGACACACACACACACACACACATATATATATATATACATATATATATATATACATACATATATATACACACATACACACAGACACACACGCATACACACACACACACACAAACACAGACATACACACAGACACAGACACATCGGCACTGACACACACACAAATACAGACACACAGACACAACGCACACATACAACACACACACACAAGCACGCACACACACACACACACACACACACACACACACACACACACACACACACACACACACAAACACACACACACACACAAACACACACACACACAAACACGCACCCCCCCACCCCCCCAAACACACACACACAGAGTTGCCGTTCTTTTGGTTACATGATTTCTCTACCTCTCCCGTTCTGAAGCATTTGAGAGAAAAAACAAACAAACAAACAAAAAAAACCCCCAACAACAACAACTTGAAAACAAAGTTTTCTGACAGGGTGAAATACATACATACATATTTTTAACAGACATGTTAAATAATGTTTCCCATGATCAAATTACGATGCCATAATCGTAAGCTGCCTATCCACGAAACTGATAGGTAGAAACTGTGGTTTACGTCAACACTGACGGGCACTTTGCTGACTTATTTCTCACTGCCAACAATCGAAACATGAAACTGTTTGTTCAGTTCACAACACACATACTGTTGACATATACTCCTAATCATAATTTAAGGGCCACTTCTTCCTTCCTCTCTAATTTTAAGTTGAAATAATTGACAATGTTTAGAATTGATTCTATGTTTTATTTCATCATTTCCACACCTGTTTTGGAAAAAGAAATTAGCACAATGACCCATTATTGAACAGCACATGCATTTAAAGGAACATTCCCCCCTTTTCAAAAAACAGAAAGTGTCAGATTTGGCCAATCTGTTTTCAATATCGCGTGTGTCCGCCCCGAGCCTGGATGCATGCTTCACAGCGCCGATTAATCGACCCCACAAGGGTACGGACTGTGTCCTGAGGGATGGCCGCCCACTCGATCTGCAGGATGTCGACCAGCCTGGCCAGGGTGCCCGGTGGGGGGTGGTTGTCCCTGATGCGCCTCCCGAGCACATCCCAGAGGTGTTCAATTGGGTTCAGGTCAGGTGAGCACGCTGGCCAGGCCATACGGACGACTTCATGCTGCTCCAGGAAGTCGGTCACAAGGCGTGCTCGATGCGCAGGTGCATTGTCGTCCTGGAAGATGGCGCCTTGACCAAGGTCCACAAGCGCAGGCAGTGCCACGGCCGCCAGAACCTCGTCCCGGTACCGGACCCCGTTCAGGATGCCGTCAATGGGGAGCAGGGGGGTCCGGGTACCACGGCTCATGCCACCCCACACCATCACCGACCCGCCGCCGTACCGGTTATGCTCTTGGACAGTGGCGTCAGCGAACCTCTCCCCTTGACGTCGCCACACCCGAGCCCGGCCATCGTTAAAGGTCAGGGTGAACCTGGACTCATCCGAAAACAAGACCCGGGCCCACTGTTGCCTTGTCCAGGTCACGTGCTCCCTGGCCCAGGTCATGCGGCGCACTCTGTTGACCGGTGACAGCACGGGTCGGACGGCCGGTCTCCGTGACCTCAAGTTTGCCTCATGTAGCCGTCTTCTCACCGTGCTGCAGCTGATGTTAGCACCTGTTGCGTCCCTCAGCTGACCCCTCAAGGTCACCGCAGTGGATGCCCTTTCCCTCAGGACGGAGAGGGCAAGGTAGCGGTCTTGCTGTCTTGTCGTTACTCTGGGTCGACCCGTGTGACGCCTTTCCTGGACTGCTCCAGTCTCATTGAAGCGCTCCAGCAGTCTCTGGATTGTGGAATGCGACACTTCAAGTCGTCTAGCAACTTCCCGCTGCGCTAGGCCTTCATCAAGCAGAGCGAGGGCTCTCCCCCGCTGCTCATCCGTCATCCGTCGTCTTGCAAGCATGGTTAAAACGAACCAAGAACGGGTCCTTTTTATCCTCGTCTGCGGGCAACTTTGGCTGGAGTAGTGTTCAAAAAGGGATTGCCTTGCACGTGCAAAGCGAATTTTGTCGCTACCTTGCCTGCGTCGTCAGAGAGACCCTGCTGAAGATTCGACAATTTCGTGCGGAAATTGTCTTCCTTGGGCCGCCCATTGCAAATCGGCAAATCCCCAAACACGTGCCAAAAGGAAACTGCAATGTTGTCTGAGCTCTAATCCATTCAGTTACGGCAACGAATTGGAGAAAAGAGTAAGAGAAAATAGGTTATTTCTCCTTTCAAAAATTGACTCAAAAACGTTCCTGGCCCTTAAATAATGACGTGTAGTATACGTAAAGAAACTGGATAGCCAGTCTGAATTCTATCCGTACATGTTGACAGTTTTTGTTGTTGTTTGGTTTTTCGCCTTCATATTTTCCTATTGTTAATCACGCTTTTTAAGAAATGCGCATATATTTGCATTTTAAGCATAAGACTGCTTTGCATAAAGTGCACGTTTGGTTACAACGTGATCACGCTGTGCATTTTTGTTTCGCATCTGGCCGTATTTACGCGAAGAAAATATGAACCAGAAAAACATAAAATGGAAGTAGAACGGCGTATTTTATATCACGAAACAAGACAGACCCAAAATTTCGGCCGACTGGATTTTTGTCAAGCATAGAAAAACGATAAAAAAAAAAAAAAAAAATGCACACACACATACACACACACACACACACACACACACACACACAAGCAAGCAAGCAAGCAAACAAACAAACAAACAAACAAAACAAACAAACAAACAAACAATTTCAGTTTCAGTTTCTCAAGATGACGTCTCCGCGCTCGGAATGAATTCCATATGCACTAATATCACAGGTGCCATATGTATGGTGACCATGGCACAATCCTTAAGCCTGCACATAAACCCATGAGCTGGCCAGGTCCTGAGGTCCTACCTAGACTGTTTTACCTAGCCTGTTTTACCTAGCCTGTTTTACCTAGCCTGTTTTACCTAGCCTGTTTTACCTAGCCTGTTTTACCCAGCCTCTATATTTTTATATTAGCATAGCAAACAAACAAACAAAACAAACAAACAATCATACAAACAAATCAACCAAGCAAGCAAGCAAGCCAGCAAGCAACCAATCAACCAACCAAGCAACCATCCAAGCAACCAACTCACCAACCAACCCACCCACCAGCCAGCCAGCCAGCCAGCCATCCAACCAACCAACCAACCAACCAACCAACCAACCAACCAACCACCCAACCAACCAACAAACCAACCAACCAACCAACCAACCAACCACCTTCGACATTGTCCTGACTAGTTAACACATTGAACAGTACTGTCAGATCGTTGTGCTGATGGGCACAGTCAAACGGACAGCGAACACCATAGTTTTATGTTAGCCTACAGCTTTGAACAATCAGAATGCGAACGGTACAGGGATAGGTATCCCGCATCTCCACCACGACGAGCTACTTGGTAGAACTATGGACTCAAGATCTAATACCTCGAGTTCAATCCCAGCCCGCAACATTAAAAAAAAACTGGCCTGTTCACTGCCCGTTTTAATGTTTCCATCATTCTGGTTGTGCCAGCTTAGAGCGTTTGGCAGATCCCCGTTTCATGACTATTGCGAGCACTTAGGGTTTTGTGCAGGCTGAGGAAATCTGTCCGATTGTTATTGTTATTGTTAATGTTGTTGTTAATGTTAAAGCTATTGTTATTGTTAATGTTAAAGCCCAGCCGACTACGTACAGCCATATCAGGGCTATAACCGCTTCAAAACATACAAAATTTCCACAGTAAAAAGAAAAGAAAAGAAAAGAAAAATAAGTACATATATCAATGCATTCGTGCACATAATCTAAAGAAATGTCCCCGGCGTTGATCACTCCGTCCAATTTATTGCACAGGGGATTTAAAAAACACACCTGAATACAAACTTAAGCATACATAAAGACATCAAAACATACATAAAAATGGGCATAAGTTACCTAAAATTGCTTCTGCATATCTCACCTCCCTGGAGCCAAAAACGCACTTAATACATGTACCTAATTATCAATCCAAGAAAAAGTACGAAAGACTTTATCGAACATATACAGATGAATGGACTGACAAGACAGAAAATGATAGGAAGAAATGACACAAAGTAAAGGAACAAGGCAGAAACAAAGAAAGTGACAGAAAAGAGGACATTTCTAGCACAGAATTTCCAGAAGGTGGGGATACTATTAATACTGAAAGAGTCCCTGGTATCCCCGCGGGGGGATCTGTCAGATAATTGCTGGCGGATTTGGGTGGAGCGCATATGGAAATGTCCGAGCGCGGTGAATCCCTCTTGAAATAACTCCAGTAACTCCAATAACCTGCTTTGAACAATCAAAAAACATGAACCAGAAAAAAACACGAAGGAAGAATAAGAACGTGTATTTAATACAACAAGACAAGACAGGCGCAAATTTTCGGCCAACTAGCTTTTGTCAAGCGTAAGATCACAAACAAACAAACACCAGATACAAAAATTAGGAGAAACAGACTGAAACTGCTCCGTCCATTACTTTTCTCACACTGGACGGGGAGCAGCAGGGAAGTTTCAGTCTTTTTCTCCTAATTTTTCTATCTGGTGTTTGTGATCTAACGCTTGACAAAGGCCAGTTGGCCGAAAATTTGAACCTGTCTTGTCTTGTATTAAATACGCGTTGTTATTCTTCTTTCGTGTTTGCGGGCCTTAATAGCTCAGTTGGTTGAGCGTCGAATTCACATGCTAATGGTTGTGGGTTCGAATCCCGGGGTGCGCTACGTTAAAACTGGCCTTCTCACTGTCCCATCTTAACATCATTGTTGTTCTGGTGGTGTCAGTATAGGATTAGATAAGCCCCCTGTCAGTATAGGATTAGATAAGCCCCCCCCCTTCCCCCACTTCCCTGGGATGGTTATCCCCGTCGGCCGTATCACCTGAGGTGGGTGTCGACGTAAAAACTGAACCAAATCAATCAAAAAAATCTTTCGTATTTTTTTTTTTCCTTCTGGTTCCTGTTTGCCTGAACGTGGGCAGTCACACTTGTTTTGAATCAGAACACATGTCATCAACAGTTTGAAATTCAAACTTCTAGTTGTGGACAAGAGCCCGCTTAGCTTACATGAACCTTTCCACACTGCCCCCAACGGTCTAGATAATTTTTATTTGCTTTTGTTACCCCATCGCGTCAACCCACGTGTCGGCGGGTTAAACAAACATCCTTCTCTCCACTACTAGGTCACACGTAGGTCTGCGTACCCTGCTGAATCAGACAAGACAAACAGCTAGGAAGTTTTAATTTTAACCCTTGGACTCCCGCACTCTATATACCCACTACAAAAAACTTAACCCTTTGACGCCCTCACCCTATCCACCAGCTTCCTCCTGCCTGCAAGGAAGCTGGTGGATAGGGTGAGGGCGTCAAAGGGTTGTTTTTGCTTTTGCTATAGCAGGGTTGGCGTAAGCAGGATGCTGGTAGACAGGGTGCGGGAGTCAAAGGGTTAAATAAGACTGCGTGCTGAATGCCTGGGTGTTTGAGGGTGGGTGGGGGGGAGGAGGAGGTACGATTATGTCCCCGCCCACACTCTTTCTTTCTTTCTTTAACACTGACTCACTCTTCTTTCCACCTTCCTTTCATTCCCACCCCCCTGTTACTCTGTGTAAGTTACTGACACATTTTCTCAAGCCCTTTTTTTGTCTGCATTCCCTAAACCTGCGTGTCCCATTCCCGCCAACGTCTACAGCTCGCCGGCGTCCCCCGCATGGCTGTTCCCGCCCACCTCCCAATCAGGACTACAGATCAAGGTTTGTCACCACATCACCCTTATCGTCCTTGAGAACTCAGGCAGCGGAGACTGCATTATCGCAGCATTCTGAGAGTGGATTCCTACTCACCCCTTTCCTTCATTCGACCGTAAAGAGGCTTAGAGGGACCCATTCACAGCTTTGGGGGACAGGCGGAGGGGGGTTGGGGGGCTGGGGGTTGGTGTGGAAATTGGAGGTCGCTGATGTACACAATGTGTGGCGAACCAAGCCTTGAACACACGCAATTAAACTTACAGTCGGGAACTTGATCCCCACACCATCACTACAGTACTAGCGCCAAGCACCCCTATAATTATGCAGACCTATATACCGTCTTGCCGCCAATCTGAGTCATCCTAGTTGCTGTATAAGTTGTTTTAAAGCTTCTAGCAATATTCTTATTGCTAGTCCTCATAATTATGTTTTAGTGTCCTTGGTTAACTACGTTTCAGTTTGTATTCAGGTGTGTTTGTTTAAATCCCCTGTGCGATAGATTGGTCGGAGTGGTCAACGACCAGGGGCATCTCCTTAGATTATGTCCGCAAATGCATTGATGCATTGACATGTGTACTTTATTTTCTGTTTCGTTTTTTTTCCTGTTGAGGTATTGTGTGTATACTAAAATATTTATAGCCCTGAAATGGCTCTACACAGTCGGCTGGGCTTTGAGCAACAATAAAAATAAGAACAAGAAGTCCTCATCGACTCTGAGAGTAATATATTTTAAACTCTACAGAACAAAATAGAACTTAACCATGCAGCGGGCCTCAGTAGCTCAGTTGGTTGAGCGCCTGATTCACATGCTAATGGTCGTGGGTTCGAATCCCGGGGTGCGCTACATTAAAACTGGCCTTCTCACCGTCCCACCTTAATATCATTGTTGTTCTGGTGGTGTCAGTATAGGATTAGATAAGTGTTGTTCTGGTGGTGTCAGTATAGGATTAGATAAGTGTCGTTGTGGTGGTGTCAGTATAGGATTAGATAAGTGTTGTGATGTTGTCAGTATAGGATTAGATAAGTGTTGTTCTGGTGGTGTCAGTATAGGATTAGATAAGTGTCATTGTGGTGGTGTCAGTATAGGATTAGATAAGTGTTGTGGTGGTGTCAGTATAGGATTAGATAAGTGTTGTTCTGGTGGTGTCAGTATAGGATTAGATAAGTGTTGTTCTGGTGGTGTCAGTATAGGATTAGATAAGTGTCATTGTGGTGGTGTCAGTATAGGATTAGATAAGTGTTGTGGTGGTGTCAGTATAGGATTAGATAAGTGTTGTTCTGGTGGTGTCAGTATAGGATTAGATAAGTGTTGTTCTGGTGGTGTCAGTATAGGATTAGATAAGTGTTGTTCTGGTGGTGTCAGTATAGGATTAGATAAGTGTTGTGGTGGTGTCAGTATAGGATTAGATAAGTGTTGTTGTGGTGGTGTCAGTATAGGATTAGATAAGTGTTGTTCTGGTGGTGTCAGTATAGAATTAGATAAGTGTCGTTGTGGTGGTGTCAGTATAGGATTAGATAAGTGTTGTGGTGGTGTCAATATAGGATTAGATAAGTGTTGTTCTGGTGGTGTCAGTATAGGATTAGATAAGTGTTGTTCTGGTGGTGTCAGTATAGGATTAGATAAGTGTTGTTCTGGTGGTGTCAGTATAGGATTAGATAAGTGTTGTTGTGGTGGTGTCAGTATAGGATTAGATAAGTATTGTGGTGGTGTCAATATAGGATTAGATAAGTGTTGTTCTGGTGGTGTCAGTATAGGATTAGATAAGTGTTGTTCTGGTGGTGTCAGTATAGGATTAGATAAGTGTTGTTCTGGTGGTGTCAGTATAGGATTAGATAAGTATTGTGGTGGTGTCAATATAGGATTAGATAAGTGTTGTTCTGGTGGTGTCAGTATAGGATTAGATAAGTGTTGTTCTGGTGGTGTCAGTATAGGATTAGATAAGTCCCCCTTCCCCCACTTCCCTGGTGTCGTTATCTTCGTCGGCCATATCATCAGAGGTGAGTGCCGACGTAAAATTATTGTTATTGTTATTTTTGTTTAAAACCCAGCCGACTGCATAGAGCCATATCAGGGCTATGACCATTTCAAAACAAACACAATGCTTCAACAGGGAAAAAAAAGAAAAGAAAATTAAGTACACATATCATGTATTTTTTGAATTGTTTACAGCCCCTGATATGGCTCTATGAAGTCGGCTGGCTTTAAACAAAGCAACAATAACAATAACAATGACAATGACAATAACAATAACAAGATTATCGATTATGGATGAAACATGTGCACAGTCGAAACAGCCCCAAACCGTGCACTGGATTTTGGTTGATATTTGTTTTTAAACATCTGGATCTTTTTAACCGATGCTTATACCATTGTACAACGGTGCAAGACACCGAGCAGTAATAGTGCTGACTTCTGCAGCCTTCCTGACTGTTCACACTGACGAAGGAGTAAGCTTAACCCTTTGACTCCTTCACCCTATCCTCCAGATTAAAAAAAAAAACAAACCCTTTCATTCCCTCATCCTATCCATCCACCATTCTGAATAACCCTTTAACTCCCTCGCCGTATCCATCAATTTCCTTGCAGACAGGAAGCTTGGTGGATACGGTGAGGGAGTGAAAGGGTTAAGGTTTTGCTTTGATACCAAAGCTGATCAAAGCGGGAAGCTGGTGGACAGCATGAGTGCGGGAGTCAAAAGGTTAATTAATATCCCCACACACGTGTTACAGAAAGCAAGGTGAGAAAATCGGGAACAGACCCTTCCCAACTCATAAAAACCTTTTTCATCAGGACGATATCAGAGTGATATATTATTTATTTGATTTGGGGGAAGAAGAAAGAGTACAGACATAAAGGTAACGGCTAGATGTAGATGAAAAGTGTTCCAGCTGGATCTTTTATAAGAACAAGTGTTAGCTCCATAAGGACTAAAATTTTCTGTAGATGTCCGATAACTAAGTGGTTAAGATATCCGTCATTAAGTGTGACTGGCCTTGAGGTGCTCGATCACCTTAGTGGGTTTTTTTTTTGTTTAGAGCCCAGCCGACTGCGTAGAGCCATATCAGGGTTGTAACCTGTTTCAAAACACACGCAATACTTCAACATGAAAAAAAAAGGGAAAAGAAAATTAAGTACATGTACATATATCAATGCATTCGCGCACATAATCTAAGGAGATGCCCCTGGCGGTCCAATTCATCGCACAAGGCATTTTAAAAACATATCTGAATACAGATCTAAACATAACTAAGGACATGGATATATACAAAAATGGGCATAAATTACCAAAAATTGCTTCTGTATATCTCATTTCCCTACAACCAAAGATGCACTTAACACATGTACCCAATTATCAATCCTAAGAGAAAGTACGTAAGACTTTATGGAAAACATACAGGTAAATGGACCAGCAAGGCAGAAAATGATACGAAGAAATGACAAGAAAGCAAAGGAGGAAGAAAGAAACACAGAGTGACAGAAAAGAGGACATTTCTAGCACAGAATTTCCAGAAGGTGGGGGATACTGTTCATACTGAAAGAGCCCCCGGCATCATCACAGGGGAACCCGACCACCTTGAAGACTTAGGTACAAACTGAGGTCCAGTAAAAAAACAAACTTGATAACAACAGAAGGGCATCCAGCAGTCATACCTTGGTTGAAGCCTGTACCCCCCCCCCCTCTACCACTTCCCACTGACAGTGTAAGGAGTTTAGGGCCAAAGCACTTGCTCGAAGGGGTGTCTACTGTAAGAGTCTTCTGCTGTTCAGCTCTCCCCGAAGTTTCTTGGGCTCTAGTCGGTAGAGCCATGGACTCAAGATCTGATATCTTGAGTTCAATCCCAGCCCGCAACATTAAAAACTGGCCTGTTCGCTGCCCCATCTTAATGTTTCTATCATTCTGGTGGTGTCAGCTTAGTGTTTGATAGGTTCTTCTTCCCCCTTCCCCATTTCAAGACCTTGCCAGCGGATAGGGTTACGTGCAGGCTAGGCTCAGGAAATATGTCAGATAATTGCTGGCGGATTTAGGTGGAGCGCATATGGAGCTGTCCGAGCGCAGTGAATCCCTCTTGAAATAACTCCAATAACTCCAATATCACCCCCGAAGTTTTTTGGATTCTTAGAGTCAAACGGACCGACCGATAAAAGAACAAAATGACAGCATTCTGAGCGAACTCAACAGTCCAACGTCAACCGCTGGCAAACATCAAAGTGAAAAGAAACGTGAAAAACATCATCGGCCATGCAGCCCCGCGCAACATCAACGAAACCTCGACGACCACAGTTCTGTAAGGAAAAGTTCAGGCCAAAAAGAAAATCCGGGCAGACCATCCATCTCCTATGTTTGCGCTATACAAACGGAACGATGATGATGATGATGATGATGATGGTGGTGGTGGTGATGGTGGTGGTGATGACAATGATGATTACTGCTGTTGTTGTTAGTATCATTATGACGATTATCAAGATGATGATGCTTATTATAATCACTGTCATGATGATGATGATGATTATGATATAATATAATCAATATATTATTACTATTACAATCGTCGTCATCATCATCATCACCATCACCACCACCACCACCACCACCATCACCACCACCAGCATCATCACCGTCACCATCACCGTCGCTCGCAACTCCTTTGCAGTAATTACAATCATCATCATCATCATCATCATCATCATTCATCTATCATCTATCATCATCATCGTTCGCGACTCCTTTACAGTCTTCATATTTGACCCAATTTTGGTACAGATCCATCCAGAAACAGGTAAGAAAATCTTGCCAACACACTGTTGTTACCTGCAGACGTCCAGACAATCAGCCAGCCAGCCAACCAGCCAAACAGCCAGCCAGCCAGCCAGCCAGCCAGCCAAACAGCTAGCCAACCAGTCAGCCAGCCAACCAGCCAGCCAAACAGCTAGCAAATCAGCCATCCAATCAGCCAGCCAACTAGCCAGCCAACCAGCCAGCCAAACAGCTAGCAAATCAGCCATCCAATCAGCCATCCAACCAGCCAGCCAAACAGCTAGCAAATCAGCCATCCAATCAGCCAGCCAGCTAGCCAGTCAGACAGCCAGCCAAACAATAAGCCAAGCAGCTGGCCAGCCAGACAGCTAAGCAATCAGCCAACCAACCAGCCAGCCAGTCAGGAAACCAACCAGACAGCTAAACAGCCAACCAGCCAGCCAACCAATCATCCAGCCAGCCACCCAGACAGACAGCTAAGCAATCAGCCAACCAATTAGCCAGCCAGCCAACCAGCCAGCCATCAATTAGCCAGCCAGCCAACCAGCCAGCCAGCCAACCACTCAGCCAACCATCCATCCATCCAGACAGCCAGCTAAGCAGTCAGTCAGCCAACCAGCCAGCCAATTACTCAACCAATCAGCCAACCAGTCAGACAGCCAACCAGCCAGTCAATTACTCAACCAATCAGCCAACCAGTCAGACAGACAGCCAACCAGTCACAGACAGCCAGTCAACCAGTCAGACAGCCAACCAGACAGCCAGCCAGACCTCTCTTTTGACCATATGAAAGAATCTCCCTTAAGAAAAGAAAGAAAGAAAGAAAGAAAGAAAGCGAGAAAGAAAACTGGGACACGTACAAAGGATCAACCTATGGGTGGCGCGCCTTTTCACGGTTTCACACAGGGTACCACTGTCACAATGGACCACGCTCAGTTGCGCAAAGTCAACGACCCTCGTGCATAGATATAATTATATATATATATAATTATGTATACGTATTATATGTGTGAGTATAAGTGTGTGTGCCAAGGAGCCGGGCGGATCCGACTATGCCTGAATGCGATTACTTGTGTTTATTGCACACTAGCTTGTTTATGGAGTTGTCACAGTGGTGATGGGCTCCGTACGCTTTATTTATTTGTTAATTCAGTATATTTATGTATCTGTGTATTTATTGATTGATCTATCTATCT
>JAPXFY010001280.1:35000-38392 GCA_030674185.1 Monoplex corrugatus | reverse complement strand
TATAATGACAGATTGTTGTGGATGATGTGAAGAGAAAGCAAACTGAGGTCTACTCTGGGTGTGGCGCATATCCTTCAATCGTCAAAAATGAATATCCATTTTAGGAGCTATTTAAGTACAATGTGTCATTGCATTGAAACATGATGTGAAACTTACAACGTTTGAAAAAAAAAGTGTCTTTCGACTATTGCATAAGCTGGGAGAATGATGCCATTTTGAACTCTTTTAGTTGGTATGTAGCACGTGTTCATACAGAGTTAAACGTAGCTTACTAGTAGTAGGTTTCTACTGTGGGTGTGTAGTGAGAGTGGTGGGATTAATGAAATGTGTAGGCTATTACAGTTAGGTCATTACTGTGAGTGTGTAGTAAAAATGTTGGAATTAGTGAGACATGAAGGCTATTTCAGGTAGGTTGGAATTAGTGAAGCATTGTCTTGCAGGATTTCGCACATTCTGTAGCGTGGTCTGACGTACGTCTTGGGTGTGCTGGCTGCGGAACCTGGCGTCATCCACTGATTGCTGTCTGTACTTCTCAGGATAGATCCAGATTCTACAAGGAAGGTTCCAAAACTGTGAAGGCAAACTCTAAAAATATAACAGAATGGTAAAGATTAAACCACAAAATTGGGGAAATACAATCTACAATTATGACATAACATGTGTGTCAAGTCAAAGGCATGAACTAAAGTAACAAACAAACATACACGCAAATAGTGAAACTGTAATCCAAAACTGGAACGAGTGAAGGAGTGGCCAACGGAATGTACAACCATGGAAAACATAATCATAGAGTACATTGGGAATTAAAAGCACTTTATGTGATGAAAGGTCTTTAAAGGGACAATGGTCTGTTACATGAATAAACCATCTGACGTCTGAAGTCTGATGTTTCTCTTTGGTTTACTTTTTGTTTGGTTATGATTGATTTGGGGTGTAGGGGGCTCTGGATAGAGGTAGTACCTTTGATGTCTTGCTGCTGCACTCTACCTGGTAGAGTGGACGGGCATCACTGGTCCTCGTCCATCCTCTAAATCTCTCACGTGCTGGCTCCAAGCACCACACCCCGGGACCTCGCCTCAGCAGGCGTGCCAAACCATGTGAGGGAGTGATGTTAACACTGCATCACTGGGCGAATAACCTCCACGATGCAGGTTACCGGCCAAGGCGGACGAAGTTCCGCAAGGAACTCAACGGCTATGTGTTCAAGACCAAGGCGAACCACCTAGATGGAGGACATCGGCTGTGGTCTGGTATGGAGAGGGATGGGCTCCGCCTTGCGACATTGCCCAAGACACACTAAATGAAGATTACAACCGCAACTCAAGCCATACCGGCCCGGTCGTCGCCCGGAACAAGGACCTGCGCCTTCCGTCGCTGGCCATCAGGGTGGAGGTGAAAAGTATGTGACTGGTGAACCAAAATCCCTACGTACAAGAAACAATGTTACTATCGGCACCTGCAATGTGAGATCGCTGAGAGCAGCAGGAAAAGTTGCAGAACTAACACATGAAATGAAGTGATACAGATGGAACGTCCTTGGGCTCTGTGAGGTACGATGGAAAAACCTCGGAGAAACGTCTCCCCCAGAAGGCCACAAACTCTACTTCAGTGGCAGTGAAGACAAACATGAACATGGAGTTGGATTCCTTATTCACAAGGACACTGTGAATGCCATCATGGGATGCTGACCAGTCTCTAGCAGACTCATTACTATTCGGCTTAAGGCTTCACCTTTTAACATCACCGTCATCCAAGCTTATGCCCCAACAACTGACTATGATGACGAGGCTGTCGAAGATTTCTATGATCAACTGCAGGAAATCGTAGATCAGACGCCAAAGAAAGACATCATTATAGTGCAGGGCGAAGATTGGAGAGGATGAACACAATAACTGGAAAGGGATATGTAGCCAATACTGCAACCCTGAGACCAACGAAAGAGGTTTGAGGCTCCTAGAATTCGCCAGTTACAACGACCTGAAGATGGTGAACACGTTCGGTCCACACAAACCATCTAGACGCTGGACATGGCACAGCCCAGGAGAAAAATACCACAGTCAGATCGACTACATCATGGTTAAAAGACGCTTCCAGTCAAGTGTTAACATCGCAAAGACCAGGAGCTTTCCAGGAGCCGACATTGGAAGCGATCATGAGCTTGTAATGATGACCTTCAAACTCCGCCTCCAGAGGATGAAGAAACAGGGCAACATAAGAATTAAGTTCAATCTTGAGAAGCTCAAAGACCCCAACATAGTTGAAAACTTCCAAGCAACAATAGGAGGGAAGTTTGCTCCTCTCCTCGTCCTTGACAATGGAGACACCGAAGTAGACACTCTGATCAACAACTTCAACACTGCCGTGACCGAAGCAGCCAACGACATCCTTGGAAAACACCGACCAACAAAGATGCCCTGGGTCACGGAAGAAGTACTAAAGCTGAGCGACAAACGCAGAGAACTAAAGCAAAAGAAGAGTACGGATGAAGGAGCTAAAGTATACAGAAAAGCCAACCAACAAGTTAAAGAAGGCACGAGGAAAGCAAAGGAAACATGGATTGAAGAACAATGCCAAGATATCGAAGCAAACCTGCAGGAAAATAACAGCAAGAAAGCCTACCAGCTTGTGAAAGGACTAACAAGCTCAAAACAAGGCAGAACCACTACCATACAGAACAAAGCAGGGAAATGTCTCACAGAAGATCAAGAGATTCTGCAGAGGTGGACAGAGTACTGCTCCGAATTATACACACACACAACAACAGGAGATCCCAAGGTGCTAGACGTTCCTCCACCAACCAACAACGACAGCTACCCCATCGTGCGAGAAGAAGTTGAAGCTGCAGTAAAATCATTGAAGAAAGGCAAGTCGGCAGGAGTGGACAACATTCCCTCAGAACTGGTCCAGGCAGGAGGAGAGGCCATGATAGATATGTTACTCATCATCTGCAATAAGATCTAGCGGACAGGTGAGTGGCCAACACCTTGGACCCAGTCCCTGATCATCACTCTCCCGAAGAAAGGCAACCTACAACTATGCCAAAACTACCGTACCATCAGCCTGATCAGCCATCCAAGTAAGGTCATGCTAAAAATCCTTCTGAGTAGACTGAAGCCACAAGCTGAGGAGATAATAAAAGAAGAGCAGGCAGGTTTCAGACCAGGAAGAAGTACCACAGAGCAAATTTTCAACCTGATTGCTCTGCGAGAAATACCTGCAACACCAGCAAGGCCTTTACCACATCTTCGTGGACTTCAAGAAGGCATTCGACAGAGTTTGGCACGCAGCCTTGTGGGCAACCATGAGGCTGTACAACATCAATGCCAACCTGATCAGAACCATATAATGCCTCTACGAAAAGGCGACCAATGCAATCTACCATGACAACAACA
>JAPXFY010001280.1:0-17500 GCA_030674185.1 Monoplex corrugatus | reverse complement strand
AAATCAATTTTCATTGCACTTCCAAAGAAGACAGCGGCTATAGAATGCGAACTCCATCGCACAATCAGTTTTATGAGTCATGTAACCAAGATCCTATTAAGAATTATCATGAAGATGACAAGGAATAGAATCAAAGGAAAAATAGCAGATGAACAATGTGGATTTGTGGAAGGGAAAGGAACTATTAATGCCATATACATCCTAAGAACTATCATAGAGAGGTCAATCGAGATGAACAAGGATTTATATCTATGTTTTGTTGATTATACCAAGGCTTTTGATTGAGTAAGACATGAATAATTGATCAACTAACTAGAAAGACTCAATATTGATGGAAAAGATCTACGAATAAACAGAAGAATGTATTGGGAAAAAACAGCTGCAATGAGAATAAACGACGATGTAAGTTCTTTCCAAAACATCAAAAGAGGAGTCAGACAGGGTTGTGTTTTGTCACCAGATCTGTTTTCACTTTACAGTGAAAACATCATGAGAAACCTAGAGGAAGACCCTGGATTAAAGTTTCGAGGAAAAATGATAAACAACATTCGATATGCAGATGACACCGTGCTAATTGCAGAAAGTGAAAGGGACCTACAAAACCTTGTGAATATTCTAAAAATAGCAAAGGTAAGGGGTCAGAAATAAACAGCAGGAAGACTGAAGTCATGGTGATCAGTAAAAAAAAACATGAAATCCCCTCATGCAAAATAAAAGCAAACGGCACAATCTTGAGACAGGTTGATAGCTTAGATACCTGTGAACGATCATTTCGTCAGATGGTAGATGCACATCATAAATGGCCAGCTGAATCGGCCAAGCCAAAACAGCATTCAAGAAGATAAAAGCATTGTTACCAACAAATGCCTATCAATTCACATCAGGAAGAGAGTTCTTGAATGTTACATAGAACCAATACTGTTGTATGGTTGCGAGGCTTGGACGGTCAACAAGCAAGGCAAGAACAATATTGAGGCAGCCGAGATGTGGTTTCTAAAAAGAAGTTTGAGAGTTCCATGGACAGCAATGTAAACAAACGAGACAGTCTTGATGGAGGCAGACACAAGTAGATCATTCATAAGGAAGATTAAGAAAAGACAGGCAACATTTATAGGCCATTTTATGAGGAAGATGGATATGGAGCACCTGGTCACAATGGGAAAGCTGGAGGGAGGGAGAGCAATGGGTAGAACCAGGGAGAAGATACTAGACGGACTTGCAGAGTGGCTGGGGACAAGGTGGGTAGAAGAGATGCTTGAGGCAACAAGTGATAGAGACATATGAAAGTCCATAATCGGCAAGGCACCAGTTGATGATGATGAATTATTGTTGTCTTGTTATGCCTTGTTTTACCATGTTTTAAACTATTCAAAAACACATTATAATCTACTTCATCTTTTTGCAGAATATGCAAATAAAACATAAAACATGACGGACAGTGTGACAGGTAAGGAAACAGACTTGGGATGTTAAAATGTGTGTGTGTGGGGGGGGGGGGGGGGGGGTAGCGCACTGCATCATGGTGTGAAGCATGCAGCTTGTTTTACTGCTGGAATTATAATGATGATCGCCAGCTTTTTAACCGGAGTAAACTGTTGTATGGTAAACTATTTAAGTCAGAAGCCACCAATCTTCTGAAGAAGGAACCACAAAGTACAGTCATTGTGATCGGCAGTGATATAGACAACAGCCATACACGAGAAAATAAACACATACTGGAACACTCTTCACCTACGTCACACTTAAAGAAAGCAATGTAAACATGATCCAAGCGGAAAATGAAATCGATTGCAGAGTGCTTGGCGTGTGAGGTGAGTCACCTAATGAAAGATACTAGTGACAGTGTTTGCAATCAATTGGTCGAAGTCATGACTGCACAGCGTCACATCACTGGCTGCCTGACAATGTTTCAAATGATTTGTCAATGAATACAACATTCTTTTTGCTGTTCACGCTATAACTGAGGAATGGTGAGGCTGGACAAGGAAATAGTTTACACATTAAATGCACTGACAAGAAGAACACACTGCAATACAAACTAGCCACACATGGAGATACTGTATATGCAACATGTAGAGAAGCCTATAGAGTAAAACAGTGCCAAAAGTGAAAACGCCTCCTCAAAATCCAGATGTTAGCGTCAGATGGAGAATAACTTGAGGAAAATAATTCTGAAGAAACAAATGACAGCTGTTTCAGAATACGAGAAGTAAGGGTTCAAGAAATTATGGAAAGACCTGAAAGCGAAACATGATACCGTTACTAAAACAGAATCAGCAGCCCAAATCCATGACACTCATTCTGGAAAAGAAATCTCTGAAATTTCTCAGAAAAACATATTCCAGCCTCATTGCTAGGCACCATTTGAATTCCAACGTCTGGTGCGTTGTGCAACGTCTGAGAAAATGTTTGATAACAAGCTACAAACACTGGATGAAGTAAACAAAAAAGTGACCAAAAAATGCCATTCCAGCCAGGATCTTGTGGAAGCCTGGCGTTCAAATGGACTTCTTCACTATAGAGATTGGAGCAAGGGAATTGGTAGGCACATCAGCCCATGACTTCATGAAACAGCTCTTGATTTCCAGGGAATGAGAGAACCAGAGCCCTAAAGGCAATGGCGTACACAACTGAAAGGAGTTCTAGCTGGATCTTGTTGGTGAGAAACAAAAGTACATTCCATAAGGCTTCAAACAATATGGTGCCTGTGTCTGATAGCTAAGTTGTTAAGACATCAGTCACAATGGTGACTTGGCCTTGAGACGCGTGGCCACCTTGGAAGCATGGGTTCGAACCGTGATACAAGACAAATTAAACAAAATGGGACAGTAGAGTGTAAACCTGGAGTCATGATCTGGATGCAGCCTGGTCCTCTTAGAGCGTAAAGTGCTTAGGCCCCAAATCAGTATCTGTGTGTGTATGTTACTGTGTCTGTTTATGAATGTGTGTGTGTATGTGTGCGCAAGCATGTGTGTGTTTTGTGTGCCCATACACGCGCGCGCGCGCGTGTGTGTGTTTTGTTGTATGTGTGCACGCTTGTATGTGTATGTGAATGTGCGTGAGTGTAATTGGTAGGGAAACACATACACGCGAGAGAGCGAAAGCTCGAGTAAGTATAGATGTGTACGTTGATGTGCGTGTGTACTTGTATGCCTATGTGCGTGTGTATCACTGAAGCGGACACACACACACACACACACACACACACACACACACACACACACACACACACACACACACACACACACACACACACACACACACACACACACACACATGAATAGAGTGCAGGAAGTTCAGGTAGAACCCCACACTCTCTCTGACATGTCAAAATCAGTGTTTATCTTCACATGTTCAAAGAGTAATAGAAAGAAGAGTCAACATGTAGCCATAAGTAGTATGGTTTTACTTTTGGAACTGGAGACCGAACCCATCACAAAAATATTTAATGCTAAGTTTTGAAATCCTAACCAGTAGGTGATTCCACCAGTCTACTTTTTTCTTGACAACACACAAGCAGCTAAAGTTACGCGTAATAAAACAATACAAGTAAACCAGAACAACAACCAAATGCTTTATGTCGTGGATACAAAACACTGTACTTTCAGTTAGTGAGTCACCCCTGTATAATACAGGACGAATATCATTCAACAATGAGCATTGTTTTATGCAGCATGGCAAACACTCTATTTGTTTTTCCTGTCAGACATGTGGATTGAAGTACTTACCAAGTAATTTAGTGAAGTATACTTATGGCAATCACAAATGCACGAACAAACACATGCTTACGCACACACACACACACGCATATGCAGATGCACACACATACACACACACACATACACATGCAAGTACACATGCAGACCCAGGTGAACACTGTTTTATGAATACGCATTCTAATCCTTTCTTTTAAAACACGCGTTCTGGTTGTATTTTTGTGTTTTTCTGCATTGTGTTTGCTTGAAGGCTGGCAGTCACGTTGATTCAGATTACTGTTTACAAAACAAAGCACTGAGAAAACACACAACACGACCTGAAATAAAGGATTACGTATTTTAACAGCCAGAGGCTCTGTTTCCCTACCTGTCATTACGTCTGTCTTTTTTCATATTTCATTTTCATATTTTGTAAAAGATGAAGTGAAATATGTTTTGCTTTTGGACAGTTTGAAGTATGTTAAAACAAGACATGAAGAGACAGCAATGATTGTTTTGTAAAACTGTTACAGAGATGACACTCAAAAGCAGGCTGTTGTCAACTGGTTTCTAGACTCAAAAGGCTTTCTTAACTTACGTGTGGCACAACGCATAGCTTGGGAATAACAACGTAAAAAGACAAAATTATAGCAGCTAATTCTTGGGAATTTTAGTGATATCAGAATAATTTAGCCTATGGTTTTACCTGTGTGAGTGCATGAGTGAGTGTGTATGAGTCTGAGTGTGTACATAGCACACTGCATCATGATGTGAAGTTTGCAGCTCGCTTAATATCCGAAAGAATCTTACGATCGCCAGCGTGTTAAACAGAAACGACTGTTGTTTAGTAAGCAGTTCAGAACAGAAGCCGTAATTTTCAGAAGAACAAACAGTACAGTACAGTCATTGTGATCAGTACTAGGATAGAAAACCACTGTGCATAGAAAAATAAACCCACAGTGGAAAGCTTCACACATACGTACTGTTTCAAACGACATGTAAACATGAATTTAAACGAAAACAGAATCAACTGAAGAGCGCATGGCATCTGAAGCTAGTGATCAGCGAGCAGGGTACTTGTGAGAATGTTCACACTCTGTATGAAAGGAACACAACTGCACAGCGTCATATTATTGACTGCCGCACAATATATTTTACAACTTGTCAGCGAAGAAAATATTCTTGGTGCTGCTTGAGCTTTAACTGTATCTCGATATAAATCATATGTATAATTCCCTGTTAACCATGACATTACTTTTGTCAATGTGTTCCTCATTGTAACCAACACGCCATGACATAAATCATTGATGTTCACTGTACTATTCAAAACACTTAATAATGATTTATGACATTATTTCAATTTGAAAAAAAAAATTCTGTTTTCGGAGACAGGGGGAGGGGGAGGGAGAAGAGTAGTAGGTTTAGCATATTCTTTTTCCTAGAAAATATATCAGATTCATTTGTGATTGAGAAAATGTGTGTGTGTTCGTTCGTTCTTTGATTTAACGTCTTTTCACTATAAGTGATATTAGACGTGTGTGTGTGTGTGTGTGTGTGTGTGTGTGTGTGGTGTGTGTGTGTGTGTGTGTGTGTGTGTGTGTGTGTGTGTGTGTGTGTGTGTGCAAGTCATGCTTTTATAAACAATGCCAGAGAGTTTATGTCAGTGGAGAGCGAAACTTCTGCCAAGAAAAGACAAAAAGAACTTAGCAACGTATATATTTTACCAACATTACCTGGACTAGTATGCGCATAACTACAGCAAGACTAAACATTCCACAGACAGTGATCGAGGCCTATACTTATAATTGGAGAAAGTCAATGAATACATTCTTCCTTCCATGTTTTACCTGTCTGTTGCCTGACTATACCAAGACGACGTTTGCACCACGTTTTCGTTTGCATACGCCTATTCCAACATAACATGGAAGGACAGATCCTATATCAAATTAAGCTTACCAGAGCAAGACAAGTTAACTCACTTGAAGATGTGAATTGGAAGCATACTATCTTCCTGAAGAAAGTGACAAGAGTGTAGAGTTTTGCCATGACTGGTGAAACGTATCTAAGTTGTAGGCCAACAGTAGCAACGAACAATAAATAAAGACTGAGTGTTGCGATTTTTCCATTTTATGATGTGTTAGATCTATGTTTGACAAAATATCAACATCTTGAAGCCAGTTTTCTGAGTACGCACAGTCCCATCTCCCTACCCAACGCCCTATTCTCTGATTAAATGGTATTGCTACAGACCCAGACGAGGTGATCATTCCAGAGAAAAACTCACTGTGGAAGACCAATCTCAATACGAGCCAGTATCACCCGTTCTGAAGTACATTCCATTGTAGACAACTTGCGCACGTTCACAACACAACGTACACAGCCCAGCTATGTTATTTGATATAATTTAGCTGGCCTGCAAATTTCCAACCTGTCAACATGTGATAATCTCTTGTTTTATCGTTGATAACTAGAATAACTGCTTAAACTTACATTTCAATGTAGAAACCAGAAAACACCGAAATAGAATCAGAACGCGTATTTAATACAACAAGACGAGACAGGCCTTTGTCAAGCATAAGATCACAAACAAACACCAGATACCGGACAGAGCAGCAGAGAATTTTCAGTCTTTTTTTTCCTAATTTTTTAATCTGGTGTTTGTTTATTATGCAGATTTTCTTGCTGGGTATCTTGTCTTTTGTTGTTTGTACGTCATTGCAGATTTTTTCAGTTTCTTCTTGTGTGATTTTGTACGTGAGGGAATAGACTTAGAGCTGGCTTGGTATCTAGCTTTGCCATGACTATCCGGTCACTGATGCCATTGTGGCTTTTTAAGCATGCTGCGTGATGTTTGTCTAATATGTTAGCTACTCCATTTGAGCCTCATTTTTCATATCCACTGAAAACTTTTGTATGATCTCCTTTACTGAAGATGCCTTCTTTGTTCCATCTGGTTTCACGCAAGCTTATTATGTTGATCTATGTTCATCTAGTTTCTTCAGCAGTAACTCCAACTTGCCTAATCCTCCCATTCTTCTGATGTTCCACGTTCCAACACTGATGTCTTTTCTGCTTGATTTTGCTTTTTGCCCGATTTTGGCTTTTTCTGCTTTTAAATTAAAGTGTGTGGACGAGACTGCTTCCTACCGCTGCAGTCAGGTACTTATTTACCGTAATCATAGCAGTATTTCATTGTCGTGGGCACATCCTCCCCAATAGCTTGTGAGGCCTGTCTATCCCTGGGAGTCTCAGAAGGTTCAATCCTATAGCCTTTTTGGTCCTTTTCTGACATCTCATGCTTTTTTAACAAAAAAACCCCCAGTGGTTTGTCATTGCCTTCTGCAGTGGCAGTGCACATACTGTGCAGAGGCTCTGGCCATCGTTCCTTTTGGGATCATCTGCCCACAGCTGTGGTGACTGAAGCCGTTGCCATTACATACCTGTGTCCATCTGTCCCCTGCTTACTAGGATTATGATGTGATAGTAGGAGTCATTTGTAGGTGACCCTGACTGGCCTAGACAGACAGACCTGTCATTGAGTTATAAGACCTTTTGAGAGAGTACAGGCAGCACCCCATACCCCATCCTCCCCTCTGGTCCATTGCCATTTGGTCTGTGACTGCTTATTGGGCATTCACAGTTAATCCACAATAAGACGAAAAGCATTCTAGCCAACAAATGTCTATCAGTTAACATCAGGAAGGGAGTTTTTGAAGGTTATATAGAACCAATAATGTTATATGGCTGTGGGGCGTGGACAGTCAACAAACAAATTCAGAGAAATATTGACGCATCCGAGATGTGGTTTCTAAGAAGAATATTGAGAGTTCCATGGACAGCAAAGAAAACAAACGAAACAGTCTTGATGGAAGCAGACACAAGAAGATCATTGATAATGAAGATGAGGAAAAGACAGTCAACATTTATAGGCCATGAAGGAAAGGGAATTAGATTACCTGGTCACAACAGGAAAGCTAGAGGGAAAGAGAGCACTAGGTAGACCCAGGGGAAAATATTAGATGGACTTGCAGAATGGCTGAGGACAGAGAAGGTGGATGATGTGCTTGTGGCAACAAGGGATAGATACGATGGAGGGCCATGATCGCCAACACCATGTGGCAGGACACATGATGATGATGATAAATCCACATTTCTGGGGGTCATTCACTATCCTCCATTTGAGGACGCATTGGGTCAGGGGCAGTCACTCCACACTTGGTGTAGGATAAAGGAAAAGCGAAATAGACTAGGTGATTCAGGAGGTTAGTAAAGAAAAGGTCGTGAAAAGAATCCAGAAGGCAGTTCAGCAAGGCCAACAGGGACAATGGACAACGTGGGAAAGTGCACTCTAAAGAACTTTCAGCTAGATATGGACAACGTGGGAAGTGCACTCTAAAGAACTTTCAGCTAGATATGGACAACGTGGGAAGTGCACTCTAAAGAACTTTCAGCTAGATATGGACAACGTGGGAAAGTGCACTCTAAAGAACTTTCAGCTAGAATGAATGTGCATATTGTTCCTCTCAGCATCAGTTTCATTCTCAGATCTGTGTATGACCTCTTCCTGGAATGTAGATCCAGTGAAATGAGGGAAGTCAAATGAACGTGCATGCTTGCTCTGCCAAGAGAAACAGTGGGACATATCTTGAGCTCATCCAAAGGAGCGCTAGCTCAAAGAAGATACACGCAGAGACACAATCAGGTGCTTCAAGAGATCGCATAAGCAATCAGTACTCATCATCATCATCAAGTGCCTTGCCACATGGCGTTGGCGATCATGGCCCTCCATAAGCATCTGTCCTTTGTTGCTGAAAGCACATCTTCCACCCTCCTGTCTTCAGCTACTCTGCAAGTCCGTTCAATATTTTTTCTCTGGGTCTACCTGATATTTTCTATCCCTCCAGCTTTCCTGTCGTGACCAGGTGCTCCAAATCCCGTTTCCTCATAAAATGGCCTATAAATGTTGCCTGTCTTTTTCCTAATCTTCCTTATGAATGATCTTCTTGTGTCTGCCTCCATCAAGACTGTCTCGTTTGTTTTCTTTGCTGTCCATGGAACCCTCAACGTTCTTCTTAGAAACCACATATCGACTGTCTCAATCTTGTTCTGAGGCAATCAGTACTGCCAGGAGAAAAGCATGCTACCAGAAGCTCCCACAATCTCTTACATGGCAGGAGGCAATGAACTGTAGCCTGAAGAAGCTGTGACATCGGAAGCATGGAAGCGGGGTCTGCTGGATGAAGAAGAAGACAGGGAGCACACAGCAGATCTTCCTCAAATAAAAACGAAAACACCCAGGAATCATCAGCGAGAGTGACATGGGACCAGACATCTTTATCCACTCCCATTCATTTTTTTTCTTTTTTTATTATTATTATTTACTTTTTTTTTATCCCCCCCCCTCCCCTCCTTCCCCGTCTAATATCACTTATAATGAAAAGACGTTAAATCAAAGAACGAACGAACCATTCATTACAACAAATGATTCTAACTGGACTCACTGAGATATATAAAAGTAGAAAAGACACAACCCATTTCTGCAAGACTTAAAAGTATTCGAGCCAAACCAGCACCTTAAGGAATCTGGCCTTCACGCCAAAGTTCTCGCCATAGACTCAGGAGCCACATCTGCCCATGACCTCATCAAACCATCTTGATGTCTGGGACAGAGATGGCTACAGTGCTTACAACAAAGGCAGAATCATTTGAAAAGCGTTCCAGCTGGATCTGGTCAAGGAGAAACAAATTTCATAAAGCTTAAATTGCCTCTATATGTTGCCAGTGTTTGATAGCTAAATGGTTAACACATCCGTTACAGCAGTGTTATGGCTCTAAAGCGCCTAACAATATTGGGTGTGTGGGTTTAAACTCAGGTGGAAGATTAGTTCCCATTTCAGAAATTGTCTCTGCAGAGGAACATCCAGGAGTCAAGACCTGGTGTTTGTGTGTTTGTGGTCTCACGCTTGACAAAGGCCAGTTGGCTGAAAATTTGTACCTGTCTTGTGTTGTCATAAATACGCGTTCTTATTCTATTTTCGTATTGTTGTTTTTCTGGCAAAGACAAATCCCTCGGATCATCTGGCATGTGTTTCAAGCAAGTATTGCTCTGAAATTGAAGGTACCTTCTCCAGCTAAAGTATTTGTGATGTCTAGATTCATGTGATGGGCACTGTTGCCGATTAATTATTATACAAGAACCATTTAATTTATTTTTTGTATCATATATTGTCTATGATTATTATTTGCATATACACGTATGTAACGAATCACGTTCTCGCGGTTTCAGTGCTGCTACAACTTCCTCACACAGTGTTAGGAAGTCATCTTCATTTAATCCTTAGCTGTTCACAAAGCTGGTAACCACCCTGC
Source organism: Monoplex corrugatus (assembly GCA_030674185.1). Taxonomy (NCBI): domain Eukaryota; kingdom Metazoa; phylum Mollusca; class Gastropoda; order Littorinimorpha; family Ranellidae; genus Monoplex; species Monoplex corrugatus. The sequence goes on along the minus strand of JAPXFY010001280.1, from coordinate 7,436 downwards.
GGAAGAATGTGCCGATCCGTTTGTAGCGGCTGAGATCGCCCAACCTCTTCCGACACATGTGCGGGGAATTTCCATCACTACTGGCCTTGCTGTCTTAGCGCGTGTGTGGTTAGAATCTTGGTCAGCCTCACTTTGAATGTTCTAAAAATAGTACGAGCATTCTGGCATGCAAGGAACTTTCCATTCACTACTGAAAGATTTTGTACTGACGCTGTGCTACATTCGAATGCGAAAACTAGGAGCTAGCTTTACATCTAGCAGTGCAAAAGGGTTAATGAATCTTGTGCTATTAGCACACTTTGATCTCTTTTGCTCTGTTTACTGTACAGTTACGAGCAGTACTTGGTCAAATTGTTCATGATGTCTTTTCCCTGCGTGAGACAGGTGCTGTCTTTGCTTTGAATGATACTGACTTTGCTTTCGCTTGGTCTAGTGTTCAACAATCTAAAAGTGTCTGTGTTGTTGTTGTCAAAGTGTTTCTGGGGATGTCTTCACATTGTTGCTTGATCCAGCTTTCAGTTTTACTCTTCATTCCATGGTCAGGTCTTTTACGTATGGCGCTGGTTTTAAGTTTCCTTTGTCAGTTTTCTTTTGTCCTTCTCATCTCATTCCACTGTCATATATCCCCATGATACTGGTTTTGATCCTTGGCTTGAATTTCCACCTGCTTGTCCTTAAGCGCTCTGTTGTTGTTTTTGGTCATCCCTTAATTGACATTGTTTGTGAAGGCTTCCTGGTATTCCCCGTGTGGTAGTAGTAGTGGTGATGGACAAATTGTTCTACTATGCTTGCTTGACGTTTTTCAGCAATGTCAGGATCTTTCAGTTTGTCAAGACTGGGTTTGATACGACAGATCTTTTTTTTCAATTTCGAGATTTTCTTCAACTGCACTTTATGGTTCATTACGAGAAGGTCATGTTCAATGCCAACGACATCTCCGACAGACATCCTTGTTTAGTCCCTTTAATGCCAGAACCGTTCTGATTTTTCATACGATAAAATATTTGGCCGTGATACTGACAGTTAGGAGAATATGTCCATCGTCAGAATGCTAGCTGTTCATCAAGTACGTTAGCAAGAACCCAGTCATTATCACTAGTGAGCTTTAGCAAGCCAAGTCCCCCTGTCATTGGTACTCTCATTGCATTAAGTGCCACAGAAATTATTTCAGTCTTCTCAGGGATCTGTACGAACCATGGTGTTCCAGCCTCCCTGAACAATGAGGATGTCTTTGTTGTCAACTGTGTTGATGATCGTTTGAAACTGCGTGTACAATTCCTCAATCTGGTCATCATCATAGTTTGATGTGGGAGCTGTATCTGTACTACCGTGATGTTGACTGATTCTGTTCAAAGGTAGACAGTGATGATTCTGCTGGAAACAGACGGTATGCTGACACAGTGTTCTTGATGTTGTTGTTGATCAAACCCCCACTCCATGTACATGTTTGTTGTCTTCTCGACAATAGCACAGGGCAGTCTGAAGTCTGAATTTCTCTGCTATTTTTCCACCTGACTTCACAAAAGTGTCTTGAACAAGCTGGACCTGGTGGAGCCCATCCCTATTCAGGTCAGATGTTCTTGTTGTTTTCACTCCCAACATGCGGCAGGTAGTACTGTGTTACATGGTTACCTTTGGACACCACAATCAATCTATTCCACTTTTTTTGAGCTCAGACTTTATAAAAACTATTAAATCTGAAAATTATTTTGTGCTGTTTTATGCCCGATGTTTCACTGTATATTTGCAGGAATCAGAAAAACAAACACGAAGGAAGAACAAGAACGCACATTCAATACAACAAGACAACTTGTAAAGCGTAAGATTACAAACAAACAACCGCCAGATACAAAAATTAGGAGAAAAAGACTGCAACTTCCCTGCTGCTCCGTCCAGTGTGAGCATTTTACGCTTAGCGAAGGCCAGTTGGCCGAAAATTTGTGTCTGTCTTGTCTTGTATCTTGTTGTATTAAATACGCGTTCGTATTCTTCTTTCGTGTTTTTTCTGGTTCCTGTTTGCTTGAAAGCGGGCAGTCACACTTGTTTTGGATTTTGTATGTTTGCAGTTTTCATCTCTATATGATTTCCAGGTTTTCTGTCTGTGACGTAGATCTCGATTTTCTTGTCATGAACTGCTCTCTGGTACATGGTAAGTGTCTGTCCACCAAACAGTACCTAGCAATCATTGGACTTAAAGGAATTGATACGTCTGTAGCAAACAAAGCTGAGTCATAGGATTTGTACAACAGGGTCTCTACATTTTCCACTTTCATAAAATGTGTATTCTGGATACGTCTGTAGCAAATAAAGCTGAGTCATAGGATTTGTACAACAGGGTCTCTACATTTTCCACTTTCATAAAATGTGTATTCTGGATACGTCTGTAGCAAATATAGCTGAATCATAGGATTTGTACAACAGGGTCTCTACATTTCCACTTTCATAAAATGTGTATTCTGGATACGTCTGTAGCAAATATAGCTGAGTCATAGGATTTGTACAACAGGGTCTCTACATTTCCACTTTCATAAAATGTGTATTCTTGATCAGCAAGATCAATCTGGAATGAGGGACAGTTTGTACATGTGTAATTGTATTTTGGAACAATTCAGGGTTGTTGTTTTTATTAGGATGTATTATCAGTTATTGTCATAATGATCATTTCCTAACGTCTCTGTGAGTTTCCATGAACAGGATGGAAACACGAGATACACTGGCCATGTAACCTGCAACACCAACACAACTCTGATGACAACAGTTGTGCAAGGATTGGTGGAGACCTAAAGAAATCCGAGCAGACCACCCGAGTGTTCGTCTGTCGTCGTCGACAATGACCACGGCTTCATAAAGTTGATTTGAGTCAGTGTGTCTTGAGGTGACTGATCAATCCGATCCGGGCACAGAAGTAACGTCCACAGGTTGGACATCTATGGTCGGTTACTGTGGTTGAAGGGTTTGCAGTCCTAGCTTTCCGTGCAGCTCGTTTATCTTGTGCAGATTGGATGCGAGACACTTCTGAAGTGGTACATCCGGTATTGATTCTTCTACGCCAGACTGTACGGTCGAGGGCAAGGTTTTCCCAATTCTCCCATTCTATGTTGAGGGACTTTAGCGATGCCTTCAAGCTGTCTTTAAACTGTTTTCTCTGGCCTCCAACTGTTCTCTTGCCAGACGCTAGTTCCCCATAGAGGAGTTGTTTCGGAATTCTGGTGTCAGACAAACGGTACACATGGCCAGCCCAGCGAACTTGACTCTTTTGAAGTAAAGTGTAGATGGAGGGGAGATTGGCTCTCTCTAGTACTTCTGTATCAGGGATCTTCTCTTGCCATCGGATATTGAGAATCTTTCTGAGGCTTTTGGTGTGAAAATGATTCAATTTCCTTGCGTGTCTACTGTAAACAGTCCAGGTCTCACTGCCATAGAGGAGAATGGTGAGGACTACCGCTTTGTACACTTTGAGTTTAGCTGTGGCCGAGATACCTCTTCTGTCCCATACAGTAGGACGCAGCCTCCCAAATGCAGCGTTGGCCTTAGCTATGCGTTTGTTGACTTCGTCGTCGATATGCACACAACGTGATAGGGAACTGCCGAGATATGTGAAGTTGTCGACTGCATGTAGTGTTGTGCCCTTGACCTCGATATTTGGTTCAGTATATGGAACATCTGGAGGAGGCTGATACATGACTTCGGTTTTCTTGGTGCTTATTGTAAGACCGAAGTTGTCGCGAGCAGTTGAAAATTTGTCCATGCATTGTTACATCTGTTCACCACTGTAAGCATTTAATGCACAATCGTCTGCGAAAAGGAGGTCACGAAGAGTGCTGTAACTGCATTTAGTGGTCGCCTTGAGGCGTCTTGTGTTGTACAACTGGACGTCTGTGCAGTAGCGTATATCTATGCCAGGGTCTTCTGGAGATAATGCATCTGATAACATTGCCAACAACATCATAGAGAATAGTGTAGGCGCAAGGACTCATCCTTGTTTCATGCCATTGCTGACTGGAAAGTCTCTGGACATTTCTCCGTCATCAAGGACCTGTGCCATCATAACATCGTGGAATTGTCGCACCATATTTACGAAGGCTGGAGGGCAGCCGAACTTCGACATTATCTTCCACAGCCCCTCGCGACTCACCGTGTCAAACGCCTTTGTCAAGTCGACAAAGGTTGTGTACAGTGCTTGGTGTTGTTCTGCACCTTTTCTTGCAGTTGACGAGCAGCAAAGATCATGTCCATCGTACCTCTCCCAGCCCGAAATCCACATTGACTCTCTGGCAACAGACCGTGCTCAAGATGATTAGTAAGGGTGGTTCAGCAGCACCCTTGCTAATATTTTGCCTGCAATGGACAGTAGAGATATTCCTCTGTGGTTGTCACATGATTGTTTGTTTCCCTTCTTCTTGTATAGGTGGACTATTGAGGCATCCTTGAAGTCTTGAGGGAGTGATTGACTGCTCCAGAGTGTTACAAACATCTCAGTTAATCTTTGTGTGAGCATTGGAACTCCCACTTTGTAGATCTCAGCAGGTATGGCGTCAGCGCCAAGGGCCTTGCACAGGAGAGTTGGCCAATGGCCTTTGTGACCTCTTGTATGTGAGGTGTATGTTGGTTGTTCTTTTCTATTTGAAGGAGGCGATCAATGGCTGCTTCATTTATTGAGGAAGGGTGGTTCAAGACACTGTCGAAGTGATCCGCCCACCTTTCAAGAATTTCTGACCGCTCGGTGATCAACATTTCCCCATCCGCAGATAGTAATGGAGAGGTGCCAGATGACGTTGGCCCATAGATAGCCTTCAGGGCGTCCTAAAACCTTTTCGAGTCGTGACGGTCTGCATATAGCTGGATTTCATCAGCCTTGTCACTTAGCCACATGTCTTGCATGTTCCTGAGTTTTGCCTGGACTTGTCGGCGTCACTCCGTAAATGCAGTTTTCTTTGAATCAGACTTTGGGTCACACTGGTAGGCAAGATGGCGTCTGTGCTTCTCATCCAGGAGGGTTTGGATATGCTGGTCGCTTTCATCAAACCAGTCTTGATGTTTTCGTGTGACAGTTCCTATTTTCTCTAGGGGTAATGTATAGACATGGTCCCTGAAGACTGCCCACTCTTCTTCGACACTAGCATTACCAAAATGAAGGTCAGCCAGCTTGACGTTCAGGTCACTAATGAGGTTCTCTACAGTGGTTTCCTGTTTTAGTTTTGAAGTGTTTAGTCTCTTTGGTGGGGGTTTCTTGCCTTGAGGCCTGCGTTTTGGTTTGATGCGGACGTTAAGCTTTGAGATGACTAGCCGGTGGTCTGTCCAGCATTCAGCGCCACACATGGCTTTAGTTACTCGTACATCATCTTTGTCGGCCTTTCTGGTAATGACATAGTCCAACATGTGCCAGTGCCTGGATCTAGGGTGCATCCATGTTGCCTTCTTTCTGGTTGCCAACTGAAATAGCGTGTTAGTGACGACCAAGTTGTGTGAGCTGCATGTCCGAAGGAGGAGTTGTCCATTGCTGTTGCAATTCCCTATGCCATGTTTGCCAATGATGCCTTCCCATGCTTCATAGTTGGACCCAACTCTTGCATTGAAGTCTCCGAGGACCAGAAGTTTGTCAGCTTTGGGAACGCTTGTTAGTAGAGAATCAAGATCTTCATAGAACTTCTTTTTGGTCTCTTCAGAATTTGTCATTTTGGGGCGTAGGCACTAATCAGTGTGGCTTGCTTTTTGTCTGTGAGGGGCAAGTGCATCACCATGAGTCTGTCATTGCAATCTTTAGGCAGTCGTTCAAGGTTCTTAACTAGACTGGACTTGATCGCAAAGCCTACTCCAGCTTCACGGCGTTCTTCTTGTTTACGTCCACTCCAGAAGAATGTATAGCCAGCACCTGTCTCAGTGAGTTGACCTTCTTCAGTCAGTCTGGTCTCTGATAGAACGGCGATATCAACTTTGTAACGAGCTAATTCTCTAGCAACCAGTGCAGTTCTTCTATCAGTCGGTCAGCTTTGGCATTGTCTAGAAGTGTACGTACATTCCATGTACCTATGATGAGTCTTGTCACCTTTCTTTCGTTTCTGTTTTTTCGACCGCTAAATGGGATCCCTATCAGCCGTGGTATGCTGGTCCAGGTAGGTTGAAGCAGGCAATGTTTAGGGCACCTTTTCTAGCCCCTTCCTCATTCTAGGAGGTGAGCAGTGCGGGTCCTGAAGAGGGCTGCTCAGTCACTCGGGATGTTGCCGGGTTCCTCTGCTGCTTCGTTCATTGGAAGACGACCAGTGTCCTGAGCCGCCTGTGTGCAGGTTTGCGGCTGTAGCTGCCAGTTTATCCTCACCTACTACGTCGTCGCGCCCCAATCGCCACAGGGCTTTACGGTTCAAACTTTCAACTGTGAGTATGAAGCCATGACATGCGCTGAGATTTTTATTAAAGTGTAAGATAACTTGCGCAGCATCATCCACACTCTCTCGTCCAGGATCACCTGGATCCAGTGGCAAGACATGGTCAAGACGGCTGGAGATGATTCTGGGTGCAGGATTTTGCCGGAGACTTGACAGAGTTTGAACAAGAAACCGCCTAACGGGGCTCCGCTCCGAATTTTCTGTAGGAGTTGTTTCCCTTAGCCTTTACTGATCCATCAGCTATCCACAAGGCAGTGGAAACGGATGATATTAGTCTGGCAACTCACCAGTGACCTTTCCGCCATGGGAGACCATACCAGGAGTACTAGACTCCCGACGGCTTAGCTCAATGGATCATAGTTGCACGCAAGCTTCTCTACCAACGACAAGGTTTCATCCACAGAGAAGAAATCCGAGCAGACCACCCACCTCCTATATGAACAACGTCAGCAACAGCAGTGTTTTAAGGGTCTACACTCCTATATGAACAACATCAGCAACAGCAGTGTTTTGTGGGTCTATAGTCCTATATGTACAGCATCATCAACAGCGGTGTTTTAAGGGTCTACACTCCCAAATGAACAAACATCACCAACAGCAGTGTTTTGAGGATCTACACTCCTATATGTACAGCATCATCAACAGCAGTGTTTTAAGGGTCTACAGTCCTATATGTACAGCATCACCAGCAGCAGTGTTTTAAGGGTCTACACTCCTATATGTACAGCATCACCAACAGCAGTGTTATAAGGGTCTACACTCCTATATGTACAACATCACCCATAGCAGTGTTTTAAGGGTCTACACTCCTATATGTACAGCATCACCAGCAGCAGTGTTTTAAGGGTCTACACTCCTATGTGTACAGCATCACCAACAGCAGTGTTTTAAGGGTCTACACTCCTATATGTACAGCATCACCAGCAGCAGTGTTTTAAGGGTCTACACTCCTATATGTACAGCATCACCAGCAGCAGTGTTTTAAGGGTCTACATTCTTATATGTACAGCATCACCAACGGCAGTGTTTTGAGGGTTTACACTCCTATATGTA
>JAPXFY010001279.1:35000-38425 GCA_030674185.1 Monoplex corrugatus | reverse complement strand
GCCCGCCTTTCTTGCATTATTTGCCCCTGCTCACTTGGACAGACCACCCCTCCACGTCGTGTTTGGTTGCAGAACAAATATGGCGAGTGAATGATTGTTGTTTTTGTGTTGGCCTGTGTGGGAGAGGAGCGTTGTCTTTCCCCGATAGCTCACTGGTAGCTGTGTGTGTTGTTGGCAGGTTTTGGGATGGGATGAAGTTTCGTTATGGGAGGTGCAGTCCTCTTTCTTTGTCTTTGTCTCTGTCTTTGTCTCTGTCTTTGTCCTTCTTTCTCTCTGTGGGTCTCTGTCAGTTTGCGTATCTGTTTTTTGTTTGTCTGTCTGTCTCTGTCTCTCTGTGTCTCTGTCTCTAAGTTTCTGCCTCTCTCTGTCTGTCTCTGTCTTTGTGGCTGTCTCTGTCTCTGTCTCTCCTTCCCTCCCTCTCTCTTTGTCTGTCTGTGTGTCTCTCTGTCTGTCTGTCTGTCTCTCTCCTCTCTCTCTCTCTCCCTCTCTCTCTCCTCTCTCTCTCTTTCTATCCATTTCTCTTCTATCTCTATTTCTGCCTGTTTGTCTGTCTCTCCATCTGTCTCTCCTCTCTCTCTCTTTCTTTGTCCCTCTGTCTCTCTATCTGTCTGTCTGTCTGTCTGTCTGTCTCTTTCTGTCCCTCTCCCCTCCCTCCCTGTCTTTCTTTTATCATGGAGGAATTAAAAAGAAGAGGTGAAATTATCTGCAATTAGCAGTTCTCACACTTCCACCACAACTCACCATTTACAAAACCCTATACTCCATACATCCTGGAGACTTCATTTATATACAAATGTGATTGAAAAGGACATTTTATAACCCTTTCCGATGATACCATTAATTTGATATCTTAAAAAAAAATCAGCTTAAGTCCCCCTGTTCCCGAGAATGAGTCACATAATCGATTGTACAAAGAGAGGATCGTAGTGAGTAGGAACAGTCAGGGACCCTTTCTGAAGACCAGAAGAAGAGCCATTACCAATCAAACCAATATTGGAACTGTCTCAAAGATAATGCATAGCAAACACTTATAACTAGGACCACAATGATGTTGGGCTTTTGGCGATTGCTTGCTTTAGTTCCTAAATACACAACAAGAAATAGGCAGAGGAGAGAAGATGGAGACTGAAAAGGAGAAGAGAGAAATGGAGGTAAAGAGGGAGGGGCAGATAGAGAGAGAGAAGGAGAGACAGACAGACAGACAGAGCCAGAGACAGAGAGAGAGAGAGAAGGGGAGAAGGAAATAAGCAGCAGCAGAAGAAGAAGTGGAGGAGGAGGAGGAGGAAGAGGAGAAAGAGGAGAGGAGGAAGAGGAAGAGGAGAAAGATGAGAGGAGGAGGAGGAAGAGGAGAAAGAGGAGAGGAGGAGGAGGAAGAGGAGAAAGAGGAGAGGAGGAGGAAGAAAGAGAAGAAGAAGAAGAAGAAGAAGAAGAAGAAGAAGAAGAAGAAGAAGAAGAAGAAGAAGAAGAAGAAGAAGAAAGAAGAAAGAAGAAAAACAAGAAAAAAAACGAGAAGGAGGAGAAGGAGGAGAAGGAGAAGAAGAAGAAGAAGAAGAAGAAGAAGAAGAAGAAGAAGAAGAAGAAGAAGAAGAAGAAGAAGAAGAAGAAGAAGAAGAAGAAGAAAGAAGAAGAAGAAGAAGAAGAAGAAGAAGAAGAAGAAGAAGAGAAGAAGAAGAAGAAGAAGAAGAAGAAGAAGAAGAAGAAGAAGAAGAATGCGAAGAAGAAGAAGAAGAAGAAGAAGAATGCGAAGAAGAAGAATGCTAAGAAGAAGAATGCGAAGAAGAAGAATGCGAAGAAGAATGCGAAGAAGAATGCGAAGAAGAATGCGAAGAAGACGAAGAAGAAGAAGAAGAAGAAGAAGAAGAAGAAGAAGAAGAAGAAGAAGAAGAAGAAGAAGAAGAAGAGAAGAAGAAGAAGAAGAAGAAGAAGAAGAAAGAAGAAGAAGAAAGAAGAAGAAGAAGAAGAAGAAGAAGAAGAAGAAGAAGAAGAAGAAGAAAGAAGAAGAATGCAAAGAAGAAGAATGCAAAGAAGAAGAAGAAGAAGAAGAAGAAGAAGAAGAAGAAGAAGAAGAAGAAGAAGAAGAAGAAGAAGAAGAAGAAGAAGAAGAAGAAGAAGAAGAAGAGAAGAAGAAGAAGAAAGAAGAAGAAGAAGAAGAAGAGGAAGAAGAAGAAGAAGAAGAAGAAGAAGAAGAAGAAGAAGAAGAAGAAGAAGAAGAAGAAGACTGGAATGCAAATAGTGTACAACTCACTAGTTTACATCATCAAGTCAAAAGAAGCCACTGACAGAACGTTTTTGATGTAATTATGAACAAAAGAGACAGTCCTTAATGAAGCAGACTCAAGAAGATCATTAATAAAGAAGATTAGGAAAAGACGGGCAACATTTATATGACATTTTATGAGGAAAGAGAAATTAGAGCACCTGGTCACAACAGGAAAGCTGGAGGGAAAGCAAATGCCAGGTAGACCCAGAGAGAACAATATTGGACGAACTTACAGGGTGGCTGAGGACAGAGAGGGTGGGAGATGTACTTGCAGTGACAAGGAATAGATTTGTATGGAGTGCAATGATTGCCAACGCCATGCGGCAGGGCACATGATGATGATGAACAATTGTAATCAGCTACTATTCTGAGATAAATAATTCAACAGAACACCCATTTTGGAAGTACGGTGATGTCTTTTGACAATTGTCATGATGACGTTGATGGCAAATTCTTTTACATTTACTGTGCTGTAGCGCATGTGCAGAGACCCACGTGCCGTGACGCCATCTTGAGAAAACTGAATACAGAAATGAAAACACTTCGTCTTTGAGATTAATGTTGCGGTATAGTCGTATGTATGTTTAGTTCTTTATTCTTTTTTTTTATTTATCAGATTGAATTTGCAATCTGAATTTACATTCAGGCTGTTGCCACTAAGGAGAACACTTTGCCATATTGCTGAGCACCCACCCACCCACCCCCACCCTCTGCCCTTTTTTGTTTTGTTTTGTTTCAAATACGTATATTTCTGTTTACTCTCCAAAAGGCGATTTTCCACATTTTGCCAAGGTCATCTTCTTTGTCGCTCTGGAATTCTTACCATGCGCTGTGTGGGTGCTGCACACGGGACCTAAATGTATCGTCTCATGTGAAACAAACAGCTCGTAGACCATCACTAATTGAAGGGGAGAAAACCTCTGTCCATTTCGTGATTCAAATCCAGATTTATCACGTCTTAGGCAGGTGCTTTTATCCACTAAGCCAAAGACCAGGGGATTGTAAGACCTCAAGCCCTCAAGGAGTGACTTACTCCCACTGCAGCCTGTCTCCACTCGGTGTGGAATTACATTACAATTTATATTGGATATAATATGTTTTCTATATTTTCCAATGCTTTTCTTCTTTTTCCCCATTTTATAGCCCTGGGTATGTGTGTGTGTAT
>JAPXFY010001279.1:25000-27500 GCA_030674185.1 Monoplex corrugatus | reverse complement strand
TTCCTGAGAATGTTACACTGATGTCTCCCTGTCTCACTCCTAATCATCTACTTTCTGTGAATGTTACACTGATGTCTCCCTGTCTCACTCCTGGTTATCTCCTTCCTGTAAATGTTACACTGATGTCTCCCTGTCTCACTCCTGGTTATCTCCCTCCTGTGAATGTTACATTGATGTCTCCCTGTCTCACTCTTGTTTATCTCCTTTCTGTTAATGTTACACTGATGTCTCCTTGTCTCACTCCTGGTTATCTCCTTTCTGTGAATGTTACACTGATGTCTCCCTGTCTCACTCCTAACCATCTCCTTTCTGTGAATGTTACACTGATGTCTCCCTGTCTCACTCCTAATCATCTCCTTCCTGTGAATGTTACACTGATGTCTCCCTGTCGCACTATAATAATAATAATTAATAATTACAATATTTATATAGCGCAAAATCTTGATAAAATCAAATCTAAGCGCTGAAGCAGACACACACGCACGCACGCACGCACGCACGCACACACACGCACGCACACACACACACACAAACACACGCATGGCTATAAATGGGGAGAAAGAATAAAAGCAAGAATAAAAGCAATGGAAAATTATAGAGAGCATAGCATATACAATTATATATTATGACCATGTGATTCCCGTCCGAGCGGAGACAGGCTGCAGAGGGGGGGGGGGGGGGGGGTTGAGTGAGGTTAGGATTTTATGTGGAGGAGAAAAGGTGAGTTTTGAGAGCGGACTTGAAGGAGACAAAAGTAGGTTGCTGACGGACTGAGAGAGGATGTTTGTTCCAGGAGAGTGGACCAGAAACAGAGAAGGCTCGTGGACCATAGGTATTGAGCTTAGTGCGTGGAAAGCGAAAAATCAGAGGATCGGAGACAGAGCGGAGGGAAGATAGATCTCAAGTAGGCTTGACAGGTAATCGGGGGCTGCGTTATTGAGGCTTTTGTAGCACATGGTGTCTAGTTTGTACTGTATGCGCTTTGATACAGGGAGCCAGTGAAGTTGTGCCAGGAGAGGAGATATGTGGTCAGCTTTTTTTCTTTTTGAGTACAAGGCGTACAGCATTGTTTTGAATGCGCTGTAGGGTGTGAATGGTGGAGGCAGGAAGACCAGACAGGAGTGAATTGCAATAGTCAATGCGAGACATTATGAAGGAGAGAACGAGTTTTGCAGTTGTTTCCACAGAGAGATACTTCCTGATCAGCCTTATACGATGGAGATGATAGTAGCAAGATCTGGCAGTTTGAGAAACAAAGTTGTTCATGGAGAGGTTAGAGTCAATGCAGACACCAAGGTTTTTAGCTGAACCAGAAATTGGGACTGATGTGTTACATAATGGGAGAGAAAGAGGAGGCAGCTCAGAAAGTTTCTGACGGGTGCCAATGAGGATAGCTTCTGTCTTGTCGTCATTAAGCTGAAGTTTGTTGAACGTCATCCAGTTCTTAATGTCCGAGTAACACTCAGTGGTGCGAGTCAACAGGCGCTGTATATTGTCAGGTGAGTCACTGTCTTGAAGTTGGGTGTCATCAGCATAGAAGTGGTGTTTTATAGAGTGGGAGTTGATGATGGTGGACAGGGGGGAGGTGTAAAGAGTGAAAAGAACAGGGCCAAGAACAGATCCTTGTGGAACACCACAGGTCAGGTATGCAGGTTGAGAGTAAGTGCCATTGATGAGAACAGTTTGTTTTCTGTTTGATAAATACGAAGTGAAAAAGGAGAGAACAATGTCAGAGATGCCAAAAGTATGATGAAGTCTAGAAAGGAGAATACCATGGTCAATGGTATCGAAGGCTGCAGACAGATCAAGGAGTGTGAGGACAGAGACTTTGCCAATGTCAGTTGCAAGGAGGAGATTGTTGAGAATGTGTAGTAGGGCAGTTTCAGTGCTATGGCACTGGCGGTAGGCTGACTGGAAAGGATTGAGGAGATTGTTGGCAGACAGGTGAGAGTTCAGTTGGTTGAGGACAACTTTTTCAAGCAGTTTTGACAAGAAAGAGAGATTAGAGTCGGAGTAGAGAGAACCTGGAAGAGGATCCAGTTCGCAGGTTTTGAACGACATGGATCTGATTGTGTTGAAAATTTCTTCTTGTGAGACTGGGGTAAAAGTAGTAATCATCCTAATCATCTCCTTTCTGTGAATGTTACACTGATGTCTCCCTGTCTCACTCCTGGTTATCTCCTTCCTGTGAATGATACATCGATGTCTTCCTTTGTTACTCCCAATTATCTCCTTTCTTTCAATGATACTAATCATCTCTTTCTGTTAATGATACACTGATGTGTCCTTGCCTCATCCCTAAATATGTTTTTCCTGCCAATAATACACTGAAGTGTCCACTTCCAATCATGTTCTTCATGTCAGTGATGTACTGTTGTGTCCCTGTCACACTCCTAAGTATCTCCTTCCAGTCAATGATACAGTGAGGTGTCCATTTCCAATAATGCTCTTCATGTCAGTGATGTACTGTTGTGTCCCTGTCTCACTCCTAAGTATCTCC
>JAPXFY010001279.1:12500-15000 GCA_030674185.1 Monoplex corrugatus | reverse complement strand
TACCAGTATTATACGCACTCGTTACTTGGATGTTTATCCATGGTTTCTGTATACTTGTGTCTGGTGGGAATATTATTTGTGAGTAATAGGCATGCAGCTGGTTGAGAGAGGAGGGTAAGATAGAAAGGGAAGGGGGGAGAGAGAGAGAGAGAGAGAGAGGAGAGAGAGAGAGAGAGAGAGGAGAGAGAGAGAGAGAGAGAAAGACAGAGAGAGAGAGAGAGACAAACAGACAGACAGACAGATGGAGGGACTGACAGATGGACAGACAGACAGACAGACAGAGACAGAGGCATAGGCAGAGAGAGAGAAGGAGAGAGAGAGAGAGAGAGAGAGAGAGAGACAGAGACAGAGAGACAGAGAGACAGAGACAGAGACAGAGACAGACAGACAGAGAGACTGAGAGAGACAGAGAGAGAGAGAGACAGAAAGAGAGAGTGTGAGAGAGAGAGAGTTGGACAGACAGACAGACAGACAGAGAAACAGACAGAGACTGGGAGAGGGTAGAGAAAGAGGGAGAGAGAGAGAGACAGACAGAGAGAGAGAGACAGAGAGAGACAGAGAGAGATTGAGACAGAGACAGAGACTGAGACAGAGAGACACAGAGAGAGACAGAGACAGAGAGACAGAGACAGAGAGACAGAGACAGAGGCAGACAGAGACAGAGAGACAGAGAAACAGAGAGACACATAGAGAGAGACACATTCACACAAACTGAGACAAAGAGACCAGTTTGTTTTGCTGTCATGGCTAACACCGCAGAAAGTTAGAGGTTAGGGTGAGGGAACAAAAAGGTTAAATCAAGATTCTGTGTACAGCATATATTAACAAAGATAGGGTGAGGGGGCATAAGGGGGCAGACCTACCCAGATGTGGGTACCAAGATTGTAATGTTCAGTGTTTCAGTTCTAATTAACCAATTACCATGATATTTGGCAAGAAGATACCTCAGACAGTATTCTTTGGATTGAATATCTTTGTTGGGGTCTGTGAGTTATGAAAAGTTTACAAAAATTAATTAATCAAAAAATGTTCTCGCGAAAATGAAAAAAATATAGTACGTACTGTGACATTTATAACTACACATATCTTCATGTTAGGAATTTGATATTTAGTGAACAAACACATCTGTATAGTATGTATAGCATGTAGTAACATCTGAGCTCTACTACATTATTTTCTGTACAATCATCACACCAATTTTTAGAATAATGTTGATAAAAAATATTATAATACAACTTTTGATAAAAATGTTTCTTTCAAGCAGAATTGCAAGATTTTACTACCGGCTATAGGTACCTGTCCCTGCTATATGTGCGCCAAATATCAAGGAAATCGGATGAAAACTTTTGAACATATTATGTCTGATGTATACAATCTCGCGAAAAATCGCAATTAATTAATTAATTAATTAATTTTTGTCAACTTTTCATAACTCACAGACCCCAACAAAGATATTCAATCCAAAGAATACTGTCTGAGGTATCTTCTTGCAAACTATCATGGTGATTGGTTAATGAGAAATGAAACACTGAACATCACAATCTTGGTACCCAAATCTGGGTAGGTCTGCCCCCGCAAGGGTTAACCTGATAGTGACTACAGCACTGACCATTGAGATACATTAAAACCTGACTCCTGTTTCTACCATCCTGGCCATCATCTCATCAGAGGTCATTGACCATTGATAGAAGTTTTACGTCTACACCCACATCAACTGGCATGGCCCAAAGGGATAATTATCCCAGGGAAGTGACGTGGTTTGGGGTATGGGGGAGAGAGGGGGGTAGTCCAATCCTACACTACATTTTTTTTCTTTTCGCCAGTTGAACGAAACCACAGAGAATTTTAGCTGATCTGTAGCTGTGGTCTTACATTTTCTGGATTTGTTTCTGTATTATCTTTTGTATAATATGGTTGACATAGACCAGTTGGCCGAAAATTTGCACCTTGTTTCGTTGACTGAGTGAGTGTTTTTATTCTATTTTTGTATCTTTCTGGTTTCTGATCCTACTCTAACACCACCAAAGTTGCAATACGTCAAGAACAGCTGTACATTTCTCTGAAATTATGGAGGACAACGTTGAAATCAGCCTTTGATGTGAGTAGTTGTATCACAAAATGCTGATTGCGATAATCATTCATGGCACTAAACATTACATATCTACTGGATTCAGCCTGTAATTGTTTCTCTGTCTCTGTCTGCATCTCTCCCGATATTTCTCTCTGTTTGTATCTATCTGTCTCTCTCTCTGTCTCTCTCTGTCACTCTCTCTCTCTCTCTCTGTCTCTGTGTCTCAAATGTATTTCGTTTACTGAAGGTGTAATGATTTTGTTGCTGTAGTATCTATGGTATAATCTATGTGTAGTGTGATTGTAGACATTTTTTGGGCGAGGACTGGATGCAAAAAAACACATTTTGCTTATTTTATACCCTCGTAAATAAAATTTGTTCATTGTTCTTCTTTCTATCTCAGTCTGTCTGTCTCTGTCTCTGATTTTC
>JAPXFY010000128.1:60000-90806 GCA_030674185.1 Monoplex corrugatus | reverse complement strand
TTTTTCCGATTGCTCCCATACCTTGCTTCACATATGAATCAACCGTCATGAGGAGGAAAAACACCTTCACAACCAAATCCCACGAATGGTGACGTTCCCTGTCTCACACAACGATCCGACGCTATGATTTCCAAATGTCCCTTGAGTCTCACAAACGCTTGAATGGGGAACAGGTGCTGACTGAATGAACGATGAAAGTAGAACGAAGATCCAGGAATCAGTAGAATGCAACAAGCCAGCACTTAACTGCCGAATCCTGCAGGAAGTTGCTGTTGCAGAAACGCCCACCAGCCGTACTTGCTCCGCACGTTCGTCACCGTTACAGCAGCTCGGTCATGTTCGCCTTTTCGTAGAGCCTTGGGCTAAACACGGACATGGACGATGACTGTAGCGCAGGACACTACTGATTTTTACTCACTACACCGACAAAAATAGAGAAGCAACTTACCCCTACCGACCGGGAGGTCTACGGAAGGCTGCACATTAGCCAAAGGCACGCAGAAACTCAATTCTAAGACACAACGTCGAACTACAAGACCACTGACCAGAAACTGGCCCTAACCCCCTTAGCTGTAAACCATCCGTAGGTGAGGGGCACCCCAAACGCCAACTGGCAACTCTTCACTTCTCCAGCCAGAACAAACTTCCAGCTCTAGGACACAAAGTCCAGCTCTAGGACACAAAGTCCAACTCTAGGACACAAAGTCCAACTCTACAAAACGCAACCACTGACCTGAAACTGGCAACTCCTATTCAAAGACACAAACTATTACATCTCAAAACAGAACAGAAAACCACAAACTCGTCTGACCAAAGACTGGCCAGACCCCACCCCCCTATCTGCAACCATCTGTGCAGAAGGGAGGCTCGACACCAACTGCCTACACCTTTGCTCTAAAGCCAGCACAACAAATTCCCAGAACTCTGTTCACAGAAAAAAGCCCAAAAAGCAAGCAAAATTTACACATACACAGGCCCACATGAACCACCACTTAGGCCACAAACACGATTTGGACAGGAACATCTGTCCACAACCAAAAAGGCAAAAATCACACAAAAATACACACATAGGCCCAGGTAAACCATAACTGGGCAGGTGAGATTTGTCCCACTTGGCAAAATTCCACACGCTCTTACCCCACGAAACACCCCTGTCCCCAAATAAGAAATGGAAAGAAAAAAAACTGACAAACAAACAAACAAATAAGTAAACTGCCGTGACAGATTCAATGATACAATCAACCAGTCTCATCCTTTTGTCAACAATAAACAAAACAGTCTCTCAGCTGTGCTACTATTTCATCCCAGGAAATATCAGTTTTGTTGCTCTCTGAACTGTCACACATACATTAACTGATCTATGAATAGAGCTTTGCTTTATCATCTCATCTGAAAGACTAGCGCCCAGACCACCGTCACATTTCAGCACAAGGGATAGAAACGTCCTTTCCAATAGAGAATTGGCTCTGGGACTGTGTCTCTCCTGGTAGGTGCTCTAACTCGTTTAGCATTGTGTCATGACTGCACTGGTTATGACGTAAAACAGCCACATACAGAGAAACAAGGATGTAACGTTTGGTACACTGCTGTCCTGACGTATATTTCTATCTATGTCTTTTTTATATCCCAGCCTCCGTACTGCCTTAGTGGTGTTGAACCCACAGTTATCATTCCACCTACACCACACAGCTTAAAGTTTATTCATTCAATGTCTCAATGCCAGGAAGCCCTCAAGAACCAGAGATGTCAAGCTGCCATGGGGTTATTAACTTAAAAGACCATGTGGTGCTGCTTGATCATATCAATGGTTCTCAAAAGTGCCTGTTTTTATTTAACTTACTAAAGACACTGCATACGATACCTTCCATCAATGACATTCATATCTCAGTTGTGTGGCCAGACCAAGTGAGAGACCCCAAGACAGGATACTATGGCTGACCCTCTAACGACAGTTCTCATGGACCACAGACACCAACATCGTGAATTTATATCAGTTATGGGAACAGTACAAGAAAAGTGTGTGTGTGTGTGTGTGTGTGTGTGTGTGTGTGTGTGTGTGTGTGTGTGTGTGTGTGTATGTGTGTGTGTGTGTGTGTCGGTTGTGTGTGTGTGTGTGTCTGTGTGTGTGTGTGTGTGTGTGTGTGTGTGTGTCGGTGTGTGTGTGTATGTCAGTGTCGTGTGTGTGTGTGTGTGTGTGTGTGTCGTGTGTGTGTGTGTGTGTGTGTGTGTGTGTGTGGTGTGGTGTGTGTGTGTGTGTGTGTGTGTGTGTGTGTGTGTGTGTGTGTGTGTGTGTGTGTGTGTGTGTGACTCAGTTTTGTCGTTTTATTCAGAATTTTTATACTGAAACTGTTTTTTCCCTATTATTCGTTGTTGTTGCTGCTGTTGTTGTTGTTGTTGTTAGTATGTGTGTTTGCCGTATTTTAGTAGTTGTGCGTGTGTATCTGTGACGGAAGTGGTAATAAGAACTGGCAAATGGATGTCTGCTGGTTCTGTATTAAAAGATAGTTAGTGTTGAGGCTACGCAAGTCTGTATGGTCAGCCTCTGATTTGTGTGAAAGAAGGCTGCTGCCTTGTACTGTGAGAGAAATCGGTGCCATATCAAAGTGATGGGATACTTACTAAACAAGCTGATAACGATCCTTGCGGACAGCTATATACTTATACGGTAAGTTTGGTGTTGTCCACACACATGCAGCTAACATCTCTGAAAATATGAATGTTGTAAAAGGGCACGTGCATGAACAGTTTGTCATTTAATTTGGATTTTTTTATTTTACGTATGTGGTTTTCTTCTGTCAGTCATCTCATCTTTGCAAGCAAAACAACTGTCATATCTAATTTTTGTCTGCATGCCTGAGATCAGTTTCTACATGAGTCATTCCTGCGTT
Organism: Monoplex corrugatus; assembly: GCA_030674185.1. Classification (NCBI taxonomy): domain Eukaryota; kingdom Metazoa; phylum Mollusca; class Gastropoda; order Littorinimorpha; family Ranellidae; genus Monoplex; species Monoplex corrugatus. The sequence continues at coordinate 87,918 of JAPXFY010000128.1, read as the reverse complement.
TGGTTATATTGTTCACATTTCTCTTGGTGAAACTCAGACTTTGTAATTTAATGTTTTTGCAACCTACCAATGTACTGCAACGCTATAAACAGTTAAATGTCCTTGCTACGAGTCTCTTATCTCTGACATCTGCGGTTCCCCTTCTGACAGCTCAGCGCATTGCACTCACACACTGCTCTGTGCAGAGCGCTCAACTGGCCAGCTGCCACTTGAGAGTCCACATCTGGTTATCGTTTATCTCTTCCCTTCCATCCCCCTCCCCTCCGCTGCTCCTGCTCTCAAATTAAAATCTTGCTCGGGAACAGCCGTGGCTTTTCGGAAAATATTTCATTTATCAACGTAAATGTGAAAACACGGTGCAAAATCTGAACATTTTTAGAAAAAAGCTGAAATGGAGATATGACAGTGACATGACATACTGTAGAATTACAGTTGTAACAATTAAGACATTGTACAACTATGACAACACCAGATAAGAACAATGGGATTATTTGTTGTTATTGTTGTTGTTTTATTATTATTTTCTCTGAGGGGTGTGGTGTGGTTCTTTCCTTAAGACAGGTTTAATACACTCATACATATTGCTTTACTGTATATATATATACATGTGTGTGTGTGAGTGTGTATGTGTGTTTTGATCATAATGAACATACATTCTTATTTGGATATTTGGATTCTCATGTGTATGTGTGTTCTACAAAACTGCAGATCATTTTGTATAGATTATCAATTAAACTTGAATTGAAAAATGAAAAAGGCCTCCCAATGAGCCCACAACATGCTTACGATTGGATACGAGATGGTTCGAACTAAAAACCTGGCGTTGGCGTGGATTCATACCATGTTAGCATACACCCTCCTAGCCATGAGTCTGTTACGCTAAACACATTACCACAGTGACTAGTGAAAGGTTCTGTATTAAACATGTACATCTGTGACACTAATACATATCTGGGAACGTGCGTGAGAAGCCATGATAGCTGACACTGTGATCATGAAGAAAAGTGCGTAGTGATTGTGGGTCAGCAGAATAAAAATGATGAGTTTCTGTGACAATTTGAGAAAGCATGATGCAATGGTACCGTTGGTTTCTGTCACTGACCATCATCTTTTATTTGTAAGGATGGGATGATGATTCAGGAGATTTATGCTGGCAGCGAGCATGGTTGTGATATACATACCACAGCCATCCTTCAGTATCAGTCTTGGTAATCATGCTTCTGTCAGACACAGTGTGTAGACCATGTGGTACAGGAAAGATACAGTTCATGAGGAATGTCATAATTAAATTAATTGGTGTTAGAGAAGTGTGATGACCTTTCCTAAACACTTGTAAGTATGTTAGTATGTAGACATCAGTGACGGCATTGCACACAGAGAAATACCCAATGACGCCAAAAAGGTACTTATACATACATGTATAGACGTTACCACAGACAGCCTAAAGACGAAAACCGAAAAAGTGATGCAATAATTCTTTGAAGTAAGGTCAAGCATCACGTTTATGTGTACGTACACAGACATCTGTTTCAGTGTCTCTTACACACACACATACCCAGACACACATGGCATTGCACTGAAGATTTAAGAGACCTCCAAACACACACACTGTAAAACCTATCAGTCTATAATTGGTACCATTTCCGGCTGGAACTTGGTTTCATCTCTATATACAAATGAATAACGTCCCATCTGTGTTCACGTAACAACAATGGCGCCTAATCATGACTTTCAGATCTATAAAGTTGCTGATCAAACATAGCAATTTCATCATGAAACATTCGAACTATACTGTCAGTAAAGTCAAAAGCAAAGACTAAACAAGTCATTGAAATCAGTTGATGCCCCCCATCAGCACTGCCATCTCAATGTCCTGAGACCATGCTGAATTCGCACTTATTGAATGCCATCTGTTGGGTGGGTCTTGGCACCGTCTTCTACGGCTTTACAGGCTGATGCGTGAGTGGCAGTCGGTGCAGATGAAGTGGGAGGCCTGGACTTCAGGAATGTATGCAGCACACTTTCTCCATTATCTCTTATCTGCCGAGACCTGGCCTCTCATCATGTCTGACTTTGTGATGCTATTGTAGACAGAGTGACGCCAAACAGCGCAATCTGTGGCCTGAGCTATCCAGCTGTCTGTGGAGATGCTGAAGGCCCTCAGGCCTCTTTTGCTGGCGTCCTTGAAACAGAGTAAGGGGTGGCCGATTCTTCTGGCACCTTGGACTGACTGTCCTTATAGGACATCTTTTGGCAGGCTTCTATTCTCTATGCACAAACATGTACCAACCATCGTTGGGGGCAGTGGCTCGCCAGGGAGTATATGCTGGCGATCTTGGCGCATTTCAGGATGTCTTGGTGTGAAATGCAGTCCTGTCAGCTGATTCCAAAGATGTGTTTGAGCCACTGCATATGAACGAGTTGAACAAAGTTCCTGACTCATGTAGATATTCCAGGTTTTGCTTCTATATAGTACGTTGCTGAGGATACAGGCTTGGTACACTCGGGTCTTAGTGTGTTTGTCAGTCTAGCCATGGTGGTGTTTGCTTTCCCAAGCCATGGGTCGAGTTAAACATCAAACGATAGGGTGTTGCTGATATTGGACCCCAGGTAGTTAAACCTTCAGGCTGATAATGAGTCCAAGCTGCTTGCACGCATCAGCAAAACCAACATCCAGTCTATGGAAGGCATCCTTGGGCAAAGAACATCTCCCTGATGAGTACTGTCCTGACCTTGATCTCCAAGCGCAGTCACGCCAGGTTAAACAATTCCCATCAAATCAGGTTTACAGATAGACTTCATCAGTGGACAAGTCGAAGGTATCCTTCATGAGAAAGGAAAAGAAGATCCCAAAGAGGGTCTGCGCTATCACTCAGCCTTGCTTGACTCTGCTGCACACGAATAAATAATATGAAGAAAATCCATCATATAGGACTGTTCCTTTCATGTCAACGTGAAATGAGGTGTCTAATGAACTGATCCTTTGCTTCTGCTGAGGTTGTTGATAGGATGTGCAGCAGTGTCCAGATGGATGAACAGGAGACGCTCAGTGCCATATGATAGAAGCTCAACTGCAGCCTGCTGTGTGTTCTTGGTGGTGAGGAGCAGTCTGGTGAGCTCTTTTTATCAATGGTGGCTGTGTTAATGGCTTCATCCACCACACGAAAGTCATCAGAGATTCCTGTGCACATAGTGCACACATTCTAACTAGCTATGATAAGAGATGGAATCATATGCCTTCTTGTTTTGTTTGCCTGGTGCAAGGCTTTATCTGCTTGTCATGGCTATAGTAGTGCACAAGCCCCAGATACACACAGGAGTAGGCAGACCTTGGCTGGCTGAGACTTTCAGACTGGAGGTTGCCCAGCTTAAAACAGACTGCAGTCAAATGATGGGACTTCGATCCCCCCCATTGTGGATTTTCATCACAACACTATATCTTTATCATTATCATTATAAACCATTCTTGTATGGCGCCATTCTCCAGACTCATTTGGACGCAGAGTACATTACAGTTGATGAGATTTTTTAATACAGCACTGAGGACTCAAACTGTTAGATGAGCTGACAACATTCTACTGTTGTTATGCAGTCTGTATAAAACCTACACGCTAGGTAGGACCTCAAAACTTTGCCAGCACATATGCCTTCTATGCAGATTGGGTTATGTCATAATTTCTTTAGCTCTTCTACATCACATGGCAAACAGTGGCATCAATGCATGTGGAATTTATTCCCAGCATGGAGACATTATCTTGGGGAAACTAACTGAAACATTCTGAATCGCTGGTGGACGCCCATGTTACGTTTACACATGTTTTCAGAAGTCACCAAACATTCACATGGCTCACAGGATGTTTGACATGCTTATTTACTATTTTATATGTGCTTACACATGAAGCGCACTTAGGCACTGGCAGACCTGTTCCCTTGCTGGACTTGGAAAAATAGCCATCCCGGAATCATTCAGTTGGAAGTTCGACATGAACCCACCTGACAGTCATGTTCGTCTATTCAAGAGAAAAACAATCTGGTTGTTGTTATCTATCTTGTCACATGTGCTGTGCATGGAGTCTTACTTTATCGTTTCATTTGAAAGACTAGCATCCAGACCACTAATCTGGTCTGCTAGAGTAGGTAGAAAAGTACTCTTCATAGCGAATCTGCACATGGCCTGTTGTTTCCTAGGGAAATGCTTTTATTCTATTAGCACTGAGCCACCACTGTATTGGGTATAAAATGCAACAGCCATGTACAAGAAACAAGGATGTAAAGTGTCACACTGCTGTCATAACGTATGTTTCTGTCATTTCACTTTCTGTCTCAGTTGTTGTGATTTGATGAATTGTCTGTTTCGGGTTTATTATGAGTGTAAGTGAGTGTGCGTCAGCGCGTGTTGAAATTGATAATGATTTGTATAGTGCACACATTTGAAGTGACTGGTAAGCACGTGCTTAATGTGAAAAAATGATGTGAATAAGAAACAAGTATCAAACAGGTATCAAACAAACGTTTGCATTAGACGAAACATGTTTCCATGCAACACAATTATTAAATAAACACATGTTTAAACCGAAAATGGTTTCAGCAGGACATAATTCGTCAATAAACACATGTTTAAGTAAATCAAAAATTGGTTTGTCATGTAGCTAACGACATCCCCATGACTCATCTTTTAGTGGTGGTGATGTGATGATAGCGTTTGTCTGTAAATGGCCAGAAGTTTCCATAATGTCTTCTGAATGTTTCCTTGGAAGTATAGTTTTTTAAAAATAAGAATACTGGTTTTCCCCTGAGATTTTACTGTCCTGTGTCTTTGGGATTCTTAACATCTTATCATTGTAGGATGTTCAGGTTTGAAAATATCTTTTGTAACCCATTCTACTGTAGCTTATTTCATTGATAGCAACAGTTTTAAGGACACGAGTCAGATGGTGTCATACGAGTCAGTGGAAGTTAACAGGCTGCAGTCCTTGACCTCTGATAACTGTCGCCAGAAACAGTGCTGCCGGATCACCCCCACTGATGATATTATATGGTACGTTCTACATTACATTTCATGACACTACATTGCATTGCATGACAATATATCATATGAAACTTACTGTTCAAAGCCCAGCTGACTGCGCAGAACCATATCGAGGCTACAGCCATATCAAAACGTACAGAACACTTAAATGAAAACAAAATCATGAAATGAAAATTCAGCACACAAATCAATGTTTTCCCTTCCATAATCTAAGGACATGTCCCTGGTTTTGACCGTTCTACCCAATTTATCATCAGAATAATTTTGAAAATACAACCCTGAATACACATGTAAACATAAGTCACCTCTCCCACCTATCGGCGTCACTGGATTCAGTGTTGGCTGCTGCACATCTGGACACCACCATCTCTCTCCAGGTTGCACTGTGTTGACTTTTGTGGAAATTTTCTTGAATACTTAGGCTACTGGTGTTGGTTATGTTCCTAATGTATAAGACTGGAGGTCTGCCTTTCTTCTTTTTTCCCACTGTTTTTCCTTGAAATATGGTTGCCATGAGGTCCGCTTTCTTGTTGCGTGACACATGGCCAGTGTGTTTCAGTCTTCTCTTGTTGTCTAGTAGTAGTTTTCTGGTGGTATCAAGTTCTTCCAGGACACGTTCATCAGTTCTTCTGTCTGTCCTTTTGGCACGTAGTAGTCTCCAACAAAACCACATTTATGTGGCCTCAATTCTTCAGCCAGAAATTATGACTGGCCAGCTCAAACATATTAGAAGTCTAACTTTCAGGCCATTTGGTATGCCTCTGCCTTCCCAGATGTTGTTGTGTTGTTTTTATTGAGCCAGGATATTTGAAATGCTTCACATTTTCTAAAGGAACTTTGTTAATTGTGATGTCATGACTTTTTCAGTAGACATAAGTTAGGACAACAACAACAACAAAAAGAAAAAACAAGTGAATAAACTCTGGCCTCAGTTATCTCAGATTCCTCCTGCACATCACATTTCCTTACAGCCTAAAATACAGTCAATGCACATACCCAATCATATGCACATCTTTGTTAAACACATGCATGTCAATGGACCAGCAAAGCAAAGAAAAATGATAAGGAGAGATGACAGAAAGCAAAGGAGAAAGACAGAAACAAAGTTATTAACAGAAAAGAAGGAATTTCTAGCACAGAATTTCCTGAAGGTAGGGATAGTGCTTTTATTGAAAGAGCCTCTGGCATCCCCGTGGGGTTTTACGTGTAACTGAATAACGCTACATATCATTAAATTACATCACATGACATGGCAACACATAACACTACGTTGCACGAAACATTTTGACATACATAAAGCTATATAGCATTATATTACATAACACTATTACACCCCCACCAACAACCTAAGGCCTTATCAAATTGTAAACTATTCAAAAACGAATAATGTATTGTGTGTTTTGTCAATTTGTTAAGCTTCTCAATACATAAGGGTAATAAAGAAAAATATATCATGTACTCGCTGATTTTGTTCCTTGTAGATCATAAATCATGACGTGTAGATGGGATGGACAGTTTGCAAACAAAGAAGATGAATGAACCATTGATATATCTTCAAGGAATGGTCAAAAGGGAGTGCAATTAAAGGGAGGGGAAAACAACACACTGATAAGATCTTTCAACATTGATAAAGTATGTTTCTGCCACAAACTATTTTCATGTAAAATGAATTTTCACAGCATGTGAGTACATGTGTATCCATGCGAATGCTAATGTGTGTGCTGTGTGTGTGTGTGTGCGTGTGTGTGTGTGCGTGTGTGTGTGTGTGTGTGTGTGTGTGTGTGTGTGTGTGTGTGTGTGTGTGTGTGTGTGTACACATATGTAACACATATATATACATATATATCTATATACATATATATGTATTTACAGTATTTACACACACACATACACAAACACACACAGTGAGCGAGCGAGAAGAGAGAGAGAGAGAGAGAGAGAGAGAGAGAGAGAGAGAGAGAGAGAGAGAGAGAGAGGATGGTGGTGGTAGTGGTGTGAGGTATGACTCGGCCAACCAAAACAGCATTAAAGAAGATGAAAAGCATTCTTACCAAAAAATGCTTATCATTTAATTTCAGGAAGACAGTTCTTCAATGTTATATAGAACCGATAATGCTATACGGTTGTGAGGCGTGGACAGTCAATACGCAAAGCCAGAAAAAGATTGAGGCAGCTAAAATGTGGTTTCTAAGAAGAATGTTTAGAGTCCCATGGATTAGAAAAGAAAAAAAAAACAAGACAGTCTTGATGGAGGCAGACACAAGAAGATCATTCATAAGGAAGATTAGGAAAAGACAAGCATCATTTATAGGCCATTTTATGAGGAATGTGCTTGTGGCGACATGGGATAGATGCATACGGAGGGCCATGATCACCACTGCAATGCCATAGGGCACATGATGATGATGATGCTCAGTAATGTGTGTGTGTGTGTGTGTGTGTGTGTGTGTGTGTGTGTGTGTGTGTGTGTGTGTGTGTGTGTGTGTGTGTGTGTGTGTGTGTGTGTGTGTGTGTGTGTGTGTGTGTGTGTGTTGGCATTGTTGTGTATGCTTGCGTGTGTTACTGTCTATGTCTGTGTATGTATGTTTTTTATGTGTGTCTTTGTTTTTGTGACATGTGTTTTTATGCGTGTTTGTATTTGTGAAATGCATCTGTATACATGTATGGCATATTTTTGTGAGTTGATATCGCGCCAGCAGGCAGCAAAAGTGTGTGTGGTGTTTTTACAGTGATTTTATCGAGGTTCTATTTGATTTTATGCATTGAATTTTATATCAGTTTGTTCATTTTGAATCTCGAGGTGTGGTGATGTGGATACTTTTTCGGAATTTTGAGTGTTTTACCAGATACTCTGACTTTGGACTTTTAGATACCTACTTTACATCATTTTAATTCAGCCACACAAGTCTGACATTTTATCTGTGAACTGTGTTTACATTTTAGGCATATTGTGTTGGCCCCAACACTACAGCTCCTAATCCTTAGTCGACTTGTCGTTTGTGCATGAACAATTCTCCTGTTGCTTATAAGTTTGCCGTATACATAGACTGCACTGAATTTTCTTCTTGTCACTCTGAATCAAGTGTATCGTGAACTGACCAACCCAAACACCAACCTACAAATATCTTCCTTTTCCGACTGGCTTGCAACAATGGACGCGTCCCGCATTAGAAAAATTGGACTGTCACTTCTTAAACACAGCAAGTGCTATCCTGGTAGAGACAGTTACCTGCGCATACGCGAGTTGGGGCTGTGTTGTAAGCCTCGTACTGCGCGATCCTGTCGTGCTGGACGTCTCCATCGTCTCTGGCACAACCTGCCTCCAGCTGAACCAGTCTCCCCTCCACTGCCCCTGCCCTCGACCTTGCTGCTGCAGACTTCGCCTTCTCCTCTGTCATCTTCACCTTCACCTTCTGTCCTGATGGTGCTGCCTACACCTTCTGTTCTGATGGTGCCGCCTTCACTTTCTGTCCCGCTGGCCCCGCCTTCATCTTCTGTCCCGCTGGTGTTGCCTTCATCTTCTGTCCCGCTTGTGCCGCCTTTATCTACTGTCTCGTCGATGCCGCCTTCATCTTCTGTCCCGCTGGTGCTGCCTTCATCTTCTGTCCCATCAGTACTGCCTTCATCTTCTGTTCCGCTGGTTCTGCCTTCATCTTCTGTCTCGTCGGTACCGCCTTCATCTCCACCTCTGCCACCGCCATGTGACTCTGATAAATTGAAATTATGTCTGTTTAATGCTCAGTCAGTTTGCAAAGATGGCAAAGCCGATGTCATTGCTGACTTCATCACAGACGAGCATATTGACATTGTATTTATCACCGAAACTTGGCTTAACCCCCTTAGTCACGAACCCATACATGTGAGTCTCACTCCGAGTGGATATAGGCTTTCTTCTTTCCATCGCCCATCCTGAGGTGGTGGTATCGCCATCCTCTACAACGACTCACTCCATTCCCTCCTATCTTTCTCGCAGTCTCTGCCTTTCTCCCATCATTCTTTTGAGCACGTTGAAGTATCCTTCCAATCCACTCCTCACCCCATCACCTTCTCCTGTGTCTTTCGACCTCCACCTAGCTCTGCCAACAAGCTCACCACATCCACGTTTCTCTCTGACTTTGACCAACTACTCGACCACTACTGCCTCTTACCTGGAAATCTCATCATTCTAGGTGACATCAATGTCCACTATGACAACACTCACCGTTATGACACAAGACATATCATCAACTCGCTGTCCAATCACAATATGACTCAACACATTTCTGAACCAACCCATCAAAAAGGTCACACTCTTGACTGGATCATTTCTCGTGATCACCACAATTCAGCTACTGACAATTGCTTAGTTCTTTCTACCCGTCTAACTTCAGCCCTTCCATCTGACCACTCTGCAATTCTCTGTTCTCTTGACATTTCTCCTCCTTCCCGTACCACGCGCACAGTGACTCGACGCAATTTCAAATCTATCGACCTCTCCACTTTTTCATCTGATGCTTCCCGTCTCCTTTCCGAAAAGTCGCATAACCTTGCCGATGAATTCTATACTACTCTCCACCATCTTCTGGACACTCATGCTCCAGCTACAACCCGTCTTTTACCTGACTGCCCCCCTACCCCCTGGCTTACTCATGAGATTGCCTGTGCAAAATGTGCCTGCCGCAGAGCAGAGCGCCGCTGGCGCAAATCCAAACTCACTGTACATAGGCAACTTTCCCAAGCCTCAAGAACAAAAGTATCCACCCTCATCGCATCTGCAAAAACTTTTTTTTTTTTCAAACCAAAATCCTTAATGCCTCTACTTCAAAAGAACTCTTTACAACCATGAATCATCTCCTTGGCACACGAAAAGATTGTTCTCCCACAAAACACAATAATGAAGAACTCCCATCTGTATTCTCCAAGTATTTTACCACCAAAATACAAACTCTTCGTGACAAGCTTGATAGGACACCCTGTCAACCATGCCCACCTGACCGTTCCTTCTCTGACACACATTTTACTACTTTTACCCCAGTCTCACCAGAAGAAATTCTCAACACAATTAGATCCATGTCGTTCAAAACCTGCGAACTGGATCCTCTTCCAGGTTCTCTCTACTCCAACTGTCTTTCTACTCTCCTCCCATTCATCATTGACATCATCAACACTTCTCTTCAAACTGGAACTGTCCCGGATTCTTTCAAGTCTGCTATCGTTCACCCTCTCCTCTAGAAATACAATTTAGACCCAAATGAACTGAAAAACTACCGGCCTATCTCTAATCTCTCTTTCTTGTCAAACCTCCTTGAAAAAGTTGTCCTCAACCAGCTGAACTCTCACCTGTCTGCCTACAATCTCCTTAATCCTTTCCAATCAGCCTGCCGCCAGTGCCATAGCACAGCACTGAAACTGCCCTACTACACATTCTCAACAATCTCCTCCTTGCAACTGATACTAGCAACGTCTCTCTCCTCACACTCTTCCATCTGTCTGCAGCCTTTGATACCATTGATCATGGTATTCTCCTTTCTAGACTCCATCATACTTTTGTCATCTCTGCTCTCTCCTGGTTCACTTCATATCTATCAAACAGAAAACAAACTGTTCTCATCAATGGCACTTACTCTCAATCTGCATACATGACCTGTGGTGTTCCACAAGGATCTGTCCTTGGCCCTGTTCTTTTCACTCTTTACACCTCCCACTCTATAAAACACCACCTCTATGCTGATGACACCCAACTTCAAGACAGTGACTCACCTGACAATGTACAGCGCCTCTTGACTCGCACCACTGAGTGCAACTCGGACATTAAGAACTGGATGACATACAATAAACTCCAGCTTAATGACAAGACGGAAGCTATCCTCATTGGCACCTGTCAGAAACTTTCTCAGCTGCCCCCTCGTTCTCTCCCATTATGTAACACATCAGTCCCAATTTCTGACTCAGCTAAAAACCTTGGTGTCTGCCTTGACTATACCCTCTCCATGAACAACTTTGTTTCTCAAAGTGCCAGATCTTGCTACTATCACTTCTATCGTATAAGCCTGATCAGGAAGTATCTCTCTGTTGAAACAACTGCAAAACTCGTTCTGTCCTTCATAATGTCTCGCATTGACTATTGCAATTCACTACTGTCTGGTCTTCCTGCCTCCACCATTCACATCCTACAGCGCATTCAAAACAATGCTGCACGCCTTGTACTCAAAAAGAAAAAAAGCTGACCACATTAATTTTTCTCCTCTCCTGGCACAACTTCACTGGCTCCCTGTTTCAAAGCACATACAGTACAAACTAGACACCATGTGCTACAAAAGCCTCAATAACGCAGCCCCCGATTACCTGTCAAGCCTACTTGAGATCTATCTTCCCTCACGTACCCTCCGCTCTGCCTCTGATCCTCTGACTTTTCGCTTTCCACGCACTAAACTCAATACCTACGGTCCACGAGTCTTCTCTGTTTCTGGTCCACTCTCCTGGAACAAACTTCCTCTCTCAGTCCGTCAGCAACCTAATTTTGTCTCCTTCAAGTCCGCTCTCAAAACTCACCTTTTCTCCTCTGCATGAAATCCTGACCTCACTCATCCCCGTCTGTAGCCTGTCTCCGCTCAGGGTGGAATCACATTGTAATATATATTGGTATATAGTGTGCTCTCTATAATTTTCCATTGCTTTTATTCTTTTTCCCCATTTATAGCCATGTGTGAGTGTGTGTTTGCGTGTGTGTGCGCGCGTGCGTATGTGTGTGTTCAGCGCTTAGATGTGATTTCTATCAAGATTTTGCGCTATATAAATATTGTAATTATTATTAATTATTACATGTGTTTCTAAGTGTGTGTGTATGTGTGTGTGAGTGTGTGTGTGAGAGAGAGAGAAAGAGAGTGTGTGTGTGTGTGTGTGTGTGTGTGTGTGTGTGTGTGTGTGTGTCTGTCTGTCTGTCTGTCTGTCTGTCTGTGTGCCAATCAGTCTCTTTTTCTCTGTCTGCCTATGTCTATGTCTGTGTCTGTGTGTAGAACAAAAGTTTCAAGAAAAACTAATCATGTTAAATCAAATGTGACTGCAAACCGTTATCTATACACACAAGTGGTTAAAAGAGAATTACGCTGAGAGTGTTAAAAGCGTGATATCTTAAGAGCTGTGTCAAAGTAATGATATTGCTGTTACTGTTTTTGTTATTGCTATTGTTGCCATTGTTACTTTTGTTATTGTAACAATGGTGGTGGTGGTAGTGGTGTTTCTGCTACTGTTACGTAGCTTTCTGTTGCTGGATCAATACCCAACTAAATATTTGACCATGAATGAGTCAGAATTTGTTTCTCCTGATACAAGGAAGCAGACCGCTCATCAGCTTTAAGAACTCTTTTCTAAACCTCATGCCTGTCAAACAGTACAGATAAAAGTTCATGGAATAGTTTAAAGTGTCCATACATGTAACAACATCAGTTGTAAAGCTCATTAATATTTCACCTTCAATTCCTTCAATGCTCTCAACAAGTGAATCTTGCATTACAAACCGAAGGTCATTAGGCAAGCTGAAGACAATGAAGGAGACAGACACAACCAGAGCTGTGAGAGTGATGGAGTTTATTTTTCTCTGTCTTTCATTCTGTTGTCTGTTTGTGGTTACAAACTGTTCACCAGCTTCCTTCAACGACGTTCTTAACTTTACCACAAGCACGATGTTACCGATCATTAAACAAATGAAAGGTAATACAGAAGACAGTACAAGCTCAATTGTGGACCACAAGTAAATAAATTTCAGGTAATCTTCCTTGAGTGTACAAACCCCACCTATAACTTCAAATCCATAAGAATATGACAGCACGCCACGCTAAAAAAGATGACAATGCTCACAATGATGACCCAGGATGTCTTTGCTGTACACATCACTTTCACACGATGTGGCCACACCACAGACATGGCTCTGTGTGTCACCATCACCACCACAAGCCAAGCAGAGCAGTTAACAGTTATGGTTACAAGGAAGCCATCAATCTTACAATAAACGTCATGAAGGTCAGAGAGGTGAAACCTTGTCACAATTGTGATTGAAGTCAAAAATAGTCTCATAACAATGAAACAGAGATCAGACACAGCTAGACACAGGAAATAACGGTCCAAGGAGGAACGTTTGTCTTTTAGTCGATGGATAATGATGATAACCATTACGTTGCCAAACATACCCAGGAATAAATTGAAAGGCCAACACATAAACAAAACATATTCCATGATTACAATTAATTGCATCAAGTCGAAGTCAATGATATCTGTTGATGAAGTAGACTCACCTGTCGTGATATTGGACACAATCGTGATCACTTGTGTTCCATATGTCTTATCCATGGTCCTGGACAGAAACCAGCTGGGTGTTTGTGAAATGTACCTTACTTTGAAAATAATGGTCATATCGCGGGATTGATATAACTTTAAGTAGAAATTTTTTGAAAGATGGTCAATTATGAAGAGATGTATGTGGAATCAGCAATGGCCGCATGCCACCGTTTAGTTATACATACAGTAGTAAGCATGGACAGCATGAAATATGGAAAACCCAATCTTTACTAACACAAGGGATGTGAAAACATTCTGTATATAAATGATCCAACAATCATTCCCACCATATGACAATGGCTGATTTACTTGATTTACTTATTGCCTGAACTGCTTGTTTCTGCACACACACAAAAACAAAGATGAAAGATCGATCCTGTCTACTACTGCATTTGCGTCCAATCTGTCCCACCACTAACGACAACATTGCATATGGAATTTGATGATGATGATGATGATTATGATGATGATGATGATGATGATGATGATCTGTATTCCTTGCCAAAATGTCTAAATACCATATAATCAATATTTATTCTATGACTGAAGCAATTACATGTATTACCTTTTTCACTAATTGTGAATGGTCTATGAGTCTTTAACTTGTTTCGACAAGTAGAAACTGATATAGAAATACGGTGCAGCGTCAGGCCATCAGGCCTGGCGTTCTGGTTATAGTGACCTGCCCAGAGTTTTCTTCCAGATTTTTCTGCTGTTAGTTCCTGGCTCCACGTTTACCTTTATAAATAAAGAGACCCGTGATTATAGGTGATGATTTATTGCATTGTTTTCACTCCGTGCGTGTCAACTTTGTGAGTAAGTGTCATAAATCAAAGACGTGTACTCTCAATATGACAGATTCAATGTAAGCAGTTTTATAGCAATATGATGATTTACTAGTTTTATATTTTTCAGTGAATCTGTGACGTAAATGAACATCGCAAATAATGCAGTTTTTATATAAAGCCATTGAGACACACACACACACACACACACACACACACACACACACACACACACACACACACACACACACACACACACACATACACACAGAGTCACACACACACGTGCGCACACACAGAGAGAAATACAAATCACACACACACACACACACACACACACATACACACAGTCACACACACACACACACACACACACACACCACACACGCCATTCACACACACACCACATACACACACACACACACACACACACACACACACACAAAACACACACACACACACACACACATACACTGCGCGGGCGCGCGTGGGCGCACACACACATACACACTCGTGCACACTCAATTTACAACACACACACACACACACACACACACACACACACACACACGCACGCACACACACACACACACACACACACACACACAAACAAACACTTACATGCACTCTGAAACTACAACAAAAACATAATGGTGCCTGAATGTGCACATGAAACAGTGAAAGAGAGGCACAGAGACAGAGACAATGACAGCTAAATACATTGAGAGAGAGAGACAGACAGAGAGAGAGAGAGAAAGAGAGAAAGAGCGAGACAGAGAGAGAGACAGAGACAGACAGACAGAGAGAATGCATGTAGATGCACTTAAAACAGGCTGCACACAATAGTCAGACACTTACACTCGCATGCCAAGGCAGATTACCTCCTGCATTGAACACACACATATGTGCGTGCGTGCGTGTGTGTGTGTGTGTGTGTGTGTGTGTGTGTGTGTGTGTGTGTGTGTGTGTGTGTGTGTGTGTGTGTGTGTGTGTGTGTGTGTTCGCTGTGCTGATCAGTTTCTGATATAAGTCTATTTACACAGCTGAAGTTTTCCCTTTAACTATTTCCCGCAGTTGGCTTCATTAGGTGTAGAAGATAGAGTTATACAGATCAATACATGAGTGGTAAATATAAACCTGAAGACAGCGAAACGTGTGTGTATGTAACACTAGCCTGGTGGATGCATACAATCAATCCAGTTCACTTTACTGATGGTACTACTTGTGTGCTACAGCGTCCGTATGACAAGCACATAACAGCAGCAGGTCAAGAGAGAGTGGTAGTACTGTGGACTGTGCCTACAGTTCTGTTCCCCCATCGTGTTCCCAGGACTACCTCACTGTTTTAAGGTGTTAGGGTAGATCTCTATCTATTGCTTTTATGGTGAACTCAGTTTTGATTTCTTCTGCCACCTCTGTTGTATTGGTAACATTTACGTCAAAGTTTTTGATGTTATCATTGAAAGAAGAGGATGGCAGTTTTCATACCCGAGGATGTGATCAGACATCTACTCAGTCTAGCAAGGCCAGCCATTTACTCAGTCTAGCTATTTCACTACACATTCATTGTCAGCATTGAGGGGCCTAGAAGAGGAGAAAAGAAAGCAACATATGTGCTTGCTGTGTGTCATTGAAAGTTGTCAGATTATCATAATGTTGTTTTTACTAGTGTGTTCATGCAAACACATGCGCCACCCAAACTCAAAAACAAAACAAAATACGCAGAAACCTCTTAAACTCTTTATTTAATAGTAAGCCCAACGAATGGTCGATTTTGTATCAGGTACACACTGTCAACTTGTTATAGAAAAGACTAGTGATGGAGGACGTGTGAAGCGTTCAAAAATACATGTAGGAGAGAGCACATAATGATTTAGAAAAAACAAGGAGCACGATATGGCCTGCATGCATTTGAGGTCCGTTAAAATTTATTGGTCTCAGATTTGTATATCTCATCCTAATACAATAGAATGGGTTTAAACTGATTTGGATTGAAATAAATCTTACCTGTCCTGATGGAATACGTTGAAAACATAAACAACGACAACAACAGATGCTTTTCAGAACGATTCTTTTACTTTGAAAGTGTGTATAAATGCCAGATGAAATGTTCAGACACTTTCAAAGTTGTTTTCAAATGTGTTTTGAACTGTTATTGCCTAAATCCCTTTTGTGTATATAACCACGCAGAATAAAATATGATAAATATCCTGTAACTGATGCCAGTGGATGGTGGCTTATGGAAACATGAAAACTCCCAGAAAGTGTGTATACCAAAAACGAGTATGCAGAATATGCAGGAACATACCACCTGCATCGTATTGGCAAAAAACAACAGGCATGCAGTCATCCATGAAGCATCAGAAAGACAAAGACAAAACAGAAAGTGCCTTCAGGATTCTTACATACATTCGTTTATAGAAATAACACCTCAAATGATCATTCTTTCTAGCACATAGCAGTGGAACGCGCTTTTTCCCCTTACTTGCTTTCTTTGAAATTCAGTCACTGACTTTTTTCTTCAACTTATTTATTTACTGAGTGTTTCTTTGATTAGTTTTTTAAGAATGTGATCAGACCTTCCTCCTGTAAAACAAATATTCCATCTCCAATTGATTGAGTGATTGATTCTTTAACATATATTTGGTGCCAGTGTGATCAGTCCGCCACAAATACCCCATCCCCACTCCACCCTAGTATCTTCTAAAAATGAGAATATCATTTTAGTTATTAAGAAAACCCAATGGTGCAGGATGGGATTGAGAGCATCAATGCCTCACCGCTCTCCCAAAAATTATTGCCCAAGCTCCGAAAGTCACATGGTTGCTATTTCGTCGAGCAAATGGACGCTGTCCATGCGCTGAGTGACCAATTCACACTCTGTCATCAATTATCTTGTTTTCAAACCAAATCGCAAAGTGGGGAGATGACAAACTCCAGGACATGGCCACACAACGCACAGCTATCAGACCCAGACCACAGACACATTCTTGTACAGATTTTGCTCAATAGTATCAAGTTTTATATGATATGCCACGTCATGGTGGCGTTAGGCTTCCTCACGCGTATCCTGCGAAATGCTGCTTGAAGAATGACAACATGATGGATTTGGGGGGATGCTGTTTTTCCAGTCTGGTTCTCATATAGAAGTCTCAGGTTTAAGATTTGCAGTTCAATTCCTTTTTGAATGGAAGCTAATCTCATTATCATTAACATCTCCGTCTTCATCTTCTTCTTTTGCCTTATATTTCTGGCAACAATCTCGTTCGTATATTTAGGATCAAGACTAATTTGACTTTTAAAATTCTTAAAATGTTCTTTCTCATATACTTGTTTTTCTTAATTTTGGTCTGTCAAAACTGAACCTTGGTTTTGACCATTTCCTTGTATGCAAGAAGAATAAAAGATAATATGACAGTGTCTTATTAAGTCATCGGAAATGCAGCTGTCTGGTAGTTGCAATGCCAGGAAACGCAAACATTTAGCTATCTACAAACATATATCATTAAAACAATATCTTAGCTGTGATAACCAATGAAATTCCCTGGAAGCAGATCACCTGATCTATCATTCTACCAAAATATAGAGTAATTCATTGGGAATTCCATTATTATCTCACTGCAAATTTGATCAGTAAGTGGAAACAAGTATTTTATTGTTGTTGTTGCTGTTTGTTTGTTTGTTTTTGATTGATACCAAACTGTTCAATCCACATATTTTTCATATCCAAAGCCAGATCCCAAGATTTATACTTTCAGAAGATAATTTACTGAATAGAAAAACACACAAGTAAAAATAATACATTCTTTACGCTTAACTCTTTAAAGGTATTGCTTCAAATGTTGGTTGTTTCGCTTTGTCGACATTTCCACGTCTTCTTGACAAATAATTATAGTAACCATCTACAACTGTCAGTAATGCACTCAAATACCATTCTGAAGGTGAAAGGAGGCTACTTCACCAAAAAGAAAATAGTTGCCCGTACCTGTGATGAGTCAGTTCTTTTAAGTTTTTGTCCATCTTTTGACAGGAAACTTCCACAATGTATCCAACCATACGATGCGATTTGAGTTTAACGTTTGCTGTGGATATTACATTTCATTATGCAGCCCATGCCATTTTAAAGAACAAAAGGCTACAGGACACCATCGAAGTAACCTGACAAAGTATAGTCTCCTCCAGTGGGTGGCCTCACGGTGCTTTTTCTCACTGCTCCTTTGTTTCGCTGAAAACGGACAGTGAATGAAGCAGCTGTAAATCCACAGTGACAGAATAAGTGTGTGTGTGTGTGTGTGTGTGTGTGTGTGTGTGTGTGTGTGTGTGTGTGTGTGTGTGTTTGTGTGTGTATGTGTGTGTGTGTTTGTGTGTGTGTGTGTGTGTGTGTGTGTGTGTGTGTGTGTGTGTGTTGTGTGTGTGTGTGTGTGTGTGCATAAAAGAGAAAATGGATAAGAGACTGAGATGGAGCGTATGTAAACATTTTCACCACCATCATAATGGAAAACATTAAGTCAGCAATTTAGTAAAATGGACAAAAACGATCAGACCAAGGCGAAATCAAAATAACTAGCTTTATGCATCTCTCTCACTCTCATTTTCTTTCAATTTTTGTTGTATATGGTTGTTGTCATTGGTTTTTGTTTTTTTCGTTTCTTTTGTTTGCTTTTTTGTTTGCTTGTTTGTTTGTTCATTCTTTGATTATTGGTTTGTTTGCTTGTTTGCTTGTTTGTTGGTTTGTTTGTTTGTTGTCTGTTTGTTTGTTTGCTTGCTTGATTGCTGTCTTGCTTCCTTGCTTGCTTCTTGTTTGTTTTTTGTATGTGTCGATGAAAAGTTGTTGTTTTTTTCTCCAAAATTGTTGTCATTGCTATATGCGCCATGGACTCTATCGTGAATAATAGGAATACATTTCACATGGGATCTCAATTTATTGTCTTATCTGAGAAAGAAACTGGCAGCTTCTAGACAACCACTCCAGGTAGAATGGAAAAGGATAGGGGTGGGGGAGGAAGAATATCCGTACCAATCTGGGTTCAGATCTGGAATATCTCTGGTTGGGCAATCCAGCCACTAAGATAATATTTCTAAATAGTACATTAAAGGAAAATGCCAGTTAGCTGGCTCTTTTGATAGAGCTCTGGGCTCAACATATTATAGTCTCAAGTTCAGTCCCACACCACACATCTAAAGTGTGTTTGTTCAATGTCCATCTTAATGCTCCAATTCTTCTGGTGGTGTCTGTGGTATAAGAACCCTGTTCCCCTCTCTACTTCAAGACCTTACCAGCATAACAGTTTTGCGCAGGCTCAAAGAGTCTGTTTCTAATTTGGTTTTGTTGTTGTGTGTAGAGTAACGATTTTGTGGCTGTGAGACAGGTGCAATTGGACCTAATGTTGTTATCTTTGTGTAATAAAGTATTTTAAAGTTTAAAATCTGAAGTCTGTTGGATAACCAGGACGCAAATGGAATTTTCCAAATGCCAAGAAAAATCAGGAATAAACTCTAGACTGCAGATTTAAAAGACCACTGTCACATTAACCCTAATACATACTCCTAGGTATTGATGTACAGTCATTAATTGATCGGCCTTTATGTTCACCAACAAATGAGAGTCACCTACAAACTCATTCCACAATCTTTTACGGTTTGTGCGTCTTCTTCAGCAGCGTCCAAGATAAAAAAACAACAACAAAAAAACAAGAAGTCTCCAGGAATGTGCTCACTGACAGAGATCACGACAGGAGATATCGACCTCTCAGTCAATGTTGCTTCTTCAATCAATGAATAAGTTTCCACATGTGTGCTTAGGGACAAGGCACACTCTGAACTGAGGTAAGCTATTCCATGTCCTTGACACAAAAAATCCTGAAAAGGCGAAGAAACGTGTCTGGATTGGAAAAATCAATGTTGTTTCTTTTTTTTCTTTTTGTTTGTTTTTGTACTTGGTTAGAACAAATACAATATGGTGTGAACTGAAGCAATTGACAGATACTGTTGTTGTTTTTCAAATATAGACTACGCTTTACTCTGGAAACTTATGTTTGCATTTCTCACTCAAACACACTTTATATAAACACATTTCTTCCTTAAAATACGTACTCATGCTTAAAGATTTGTGTACGTTCTTTTTAGAGCTGACTCTTGCAGATGCTCAAGTTGCATTTTTCTGTTTCTTTTCTTCGTAGAAGTTCTAACTGCATGTGAAGTGGGATTGTATTTATTACAGTGATTGAAGAGAAAAATACAGTTTAGGCAAACACTATAAGCTGGAGCATAACACTATGACCTCTCTGGAACGTGAGATTCTACACAATTTATACCATTTATGCAATGGGCAATGCCTCTGGTCAAAGAGACAAATGATGAAACATTTCAACAATCTGATTTCCAGTTGAAAGTACAACAGCATTCTTGCTAATGA
Source organism: Monoplex corrugatus (assembly GCA_030674185.1). Taxonomy (NCBI): domain Eukaryota; kingdom Metazoa; phylum Mollusca; class Gastropoda; order Littorinimorpha; family Ranellidae; genus Monoplex; species Monoplex corrugatus. The sequence continues at coordinate 67,376 of JAPXFY010000128.1, read as the reverse complement.
AAAGAGCAATATGGCTGAAAATAGACACATGCCATTCACACATTGTCTTTGAAAACAGCTGATTTGAGGCATTGTTTTTGGTCCATGTCACCGTGAATGTGTTTCTAACTTTGCAAACTTATTGTACTTTTGTAGCCCATTTGCAGTCAACATCTTTCCCCACAATTTGACGAAAACCCTCGTATAAAAGAGGTGAGTATGTTCCATTAATACGATTTTCCTCATAGATATGCACTTTCTTTCTTTCTATCTGTCTGTCTGTCTGTCTGTTTGTCTCTCTCTCTGTCTCTCTCTCTCTCTCATACATACACACACACACACACACACACACACACACACACATACACACACAGACACGCACATGCACACACATACACAAACACACATATACATACACACACGCACACAAACACACGCGCACACATACATATACACAAGCACACGCAAAAGAACACACACCACACACACACATACACACACACATACATACATACATACATACATACATACATAAATACATACATCATACATACATACATACATACATACACACACACACGCACACACACACAAACACAAACACACACGTACACACACATAAACACACACATTTACAAACACACGCACGCACATACGCACACTCCTTTCCTTTCTTTTCAACAGAAAATGGGAAAATGTGAGTGTTTAATTATGTCTAGTTGTCATGCGTATGAACATGTACCTACATAGATATACACAAAAGACATTTAAAAAAATAACGATATAGAAAAAGTGATAGTCTACCTCTTTTAACACTTTTATATTTATATGTTTTGATTCCCATTTCTTGCTAATGCAAATAGCAGTGTACATCAAACCAATCAGTAAAATGTTTTGCAATAATTATCACTATTATCGTCACCCTCTTTTAAAGAAATGTCATGCAAGAATTCTTGCCCTGTCTCTGATATGTAACCATTTCATTCTTGTTCTCGTAGTCACCTCAACAGGAGCTGCTTCTTCTCCTTTCGTCCAAAACAGACTGGAAATTCCATGGAAAAGAAGGGTAATGCAAATGAAGGAAATGTCCATTCCTAGTGAGAATTGCCCATAGGCCTTTCTGTTCCCAGAACGGTGCTTTAACTCTTTTAGTGATGCACTGGTCATTATGTAGAACAGCCACGCACAGAGAATTATGGAGGTAACCTTTGATACACTGCTGTCCTATCATATATTTCTACTGATATCTTTTTATCTCAGCCTTTGCACTGTCTTTGTGGCGTTGAACCCACAACTACCATTCCAGCTGCACAATACACAACTTAAAGTTTATGCATTCGACGTCTCTGTGCCAGGAAGCCCTCAAGAACCAGAGATGTCAAGCTGCCATGAGGTTATTAACCTAAAAGACCATGTGGTGTTGCTTGATCATATCAATGGTACTCAAACGTGCCTGCTCTTATCTAACTTAACTGCTCTTATCTATACCCTCCACTAATGACAGTAATTTGTCAGTTGTATTGCCAGAACGAGTGAGAGACCCCAGATAAGGAGACCATGGCTGACCCGCTAACGACAGCTGTAATGAACCAGACACCAAAGACCTCAACGTGAATTCATATCAGGTATGCAAACGTTACAAGAAAACTAAAAAGGAGGCCATGTAACATCGAGGTCAGGGTATAAAAAGCCACGGTATCTGTGACAATTCTGACAATGGTGTTTTGATATTGTTTTTCTTTTAATCCCAACAGATTTACTGTGCGAAAGGCAACCTTACTGTCCACAGGAAAATCTGGTCATCACAGAGTTGCACTACTGTTCAATATTTCTATCTGCAAATATTTCTGTTCACCTGTGATAGTTGATTTTTTTTCAACAACATTTTGTCAGGAATACCTCCTTTGCTGTGAGTTCTTTTACGTGCTCAAAGAGTCTTGTGCATATGAGACATATGTTTATTGTCTCATGTGAAAGACTGGCTCAAACACCCTTGCTCAAGATTGGACTGATAACTGAGTCAACATTTCTCGCATCTTAAATGGATACCTATGCACTAGACCATACACAGTACATTACAATACAATACAATACAACAACGCAACATAACACAACAAAACAACACAATACAACACAATACAACATAATGCAATTTAATTCAATACAATATAATTCAATACAACGTGATACAAAACAATGCAATACAATACAATTAAACAGAATACAATACGATACGATACGATACGATACGATACGATACGATACGATACGATACGATACGATACGATAGTACATGATCTGATCTGATCTGATACGATAAGCTATGAAACAATATATGATACAAGACGATATACTACAACACAAGACAATAAAAAATAAAATAACACAATACAACACAACGCAAAACAACACAACAAAACACAACACTAAAATACAATAAAATGCATAGGAATTCAACACAATACAAGAAAAAATGCAACACTACACAAGGCAGTCCAGACGATACGATATAATTCATTGTAATGAAACAATCAGAATCTTTTTCAAATTAGCACCCAGACCATTAATATGGACTCAACAGAGCTAGTAGAAAAGTAGTCTTTAAGGAGAATTGGCACATTGCTTCTTGTTTCCCAAGGAAATGCTTTAACTCTTTAAACACTGAGGCACCACTGCACTGGTTATAAAATGCAACAGCCACGTACAAGAAACAAGGATGTAAAGTGTTACACTGCTGTCAGAATACATGTTTCTGTCGTTTTACTTTCTGTCCCAACGTCAGCGCTGCCTCAGTGGTGTTGATCCCTTTTTGCTCAATCCAGCTCCACAACACACTAGCAATCCCAAGTTCATTCAGACGCCAATGGGAACCAGAGGTATCGAGGTATCACCTATTAGAGAAGACACACACGGCTGCTGTGTCATACTGATAGTGTTCAACAGTTCCTGTTTTTATCTAACCTACTAAGGACACTGCCCACTAAACCTTCTACTTGAGACAGTAAGGAGACCATGGCTTGCTCGCAAACGATACTTCTCATGAACTACAGACACTTGTAGATCTGTTCCCATGCTGGACTTGGAGATTGGAATAATATCCATCCTTACATAAAAAGGTACATAAAAAGGTACACAATACAATACAATATGATACAATACAACGCAACATAGTATAATATATGTAATACAATACAAGTCTGCCAATCCAAAAAGTTACAAGACAATAGAAGACAATACAGTACAATACACTACAACACAAATGCAGAGCACAATACAATACAGCACCTTACCAAACAATACGATATAAGTCAATTCAATAAAAAACAGAATTGTTTTTCTTTCCCATTGAATATCTTTTCAGTCAAAATTCTTGAATCTGTTTTGGATATTTGTTCTTAGTTGTTGTGATTTGATGCATTGTCTGTTTCAAGTTTATTATGAATGTAAGCAAGCGTGTGTGGGTGTGAGTTGAAACTAATAATGATTTGTATAATACACACAATGAAGTGATTAGTAAGCACGTGCTTAATGTGAACAAATATGATGTGAATATGACACAGGTATCACATAAACGTTTGTGTGAAACGAAAAATGTTTCCATGCAACACAGTTATAAAATAAACACATGTTTAAACCGAAATTGTTTCAGTAGGACACAATTCGTCGATAAACACATGTTTAATTTAATTAAAAACTGGTTTGTTATGTAGCTAACGCCTTTCCCATCACTCATCTTTTAATGGTGGTGACGTGATGATAAGGTTTGTCCCATTGTCCTCTGATTTTTTTTAGTATAGTTTTTAAAGTCTGAACACTGATTTTTTTCCCCATGAGATTTTACTATCTTGAGTATAGGGGATACTTAACATCTTATCATTGTAAGGTGTTCATGTTTACAAGTATATCTTGTAAACTATATCGCTGTATCTTATTTGATTGACAGCACCGGTGTTAAGGACACGAATCAGATGGTGTCTTAGTGCAGTGGAAGTTAACAGACTGCACTCTTTGTCCACAGATAACAGTCGCCGGAAACAGTGCTGCTGGATCACCGTCACTTATGATATTATACGATACCCTGTTACATTCCACTTCATGACACTTTGCATTACATGACAATATGTCACAGGCATCTTACTCTTTAAATCCCAGCTGACTGTGCAGAACATATGATTATAGCCATTTCAAAACATACACAACGCTTTGTTGAGAAAAACAAAACCTGGAAAAGAAAATTCAGTACACAGATCAATGTTTTCCCTTCCATAATCTAAGGATATGTCCCTGGTGTTTACCGTTCTACCAGTATATCATCAGAGAGATTTGGAAAATACAACCCTGAATACAACTGTAACATAACTAAGGACACTCCACACAAAAAACTAAATAAATACTGGCTTGAATTATCTCAAATAACTTCTGCACATCACATTTCATCAGAGCCTAAAATACAGTCAATTCATCCACCCAATTATGAATCCTATAAACAGTAGGTAAGGTTTTGTAGAACGCATACAGGTGAATGGATTGGAAAAAGCCGAAATAAAATATAAAAAGAGGCGACAGAAAGCAAAGGAGCAGAAACAAAGATAGTGACAAAAAGAATTTCCAGAAGGTGGGGATACTGCTTATATTGAAAGAGCCCCTGGCATCCCAAATGGGTTTTACATGAAACTCAATAACACTTCACACCATCAAGTTGCATCATTTACCTCTCCCAACAAAACACACAAATGAAGAACTCCCATCTGTATTCTCCAAGTATTTCACCACCAAAATACAAACTCTTCGTGACAGGCTTGACAGGACACCCTGTCAACCATGCCCACCTGACCCTTCCTTCTCTGGCACACCTCTTACTACTTTAACCCCAGTCTCACAAGAAGAAATTCTCAACACAATCAGATCCATGTCGTTCAAAACCTGCGAAATGGATCCTCTTCCAGGTTCTCTCTACTCTGACTGTCTCCCTACTCTCTTCCCATTCATCACCGACATCATCAACACTTCTCTTCAAACTGGAACTATCCCAGATTCTTTCAAGTCTGCTATTGTTCACCCTCTCCTCAAGAAATACAATTTAGACCCAAATGAACTGAAAAATTACCGGCCTATCTCTAATCTCTCTTTCTTGTCAAAACTCATCGAAAAAGTTGTCCTCAACCAGCTGAACTCTCACCTGTCTGCCAACAATCTCCTCAATCCTTTCCAGTCAGCCTACTGCCAGTGCCATAGCACTGAAACTGCCCTGCTACACATTCTCAACAATCTCCTCCTTGCAACTGATACTGGCAAAGTCTCTCTCCTCACACTCCTTGATCTGTCTGCAGCCTTTGATACCATTGATCGTGGTATTCTCCTTTCTAGACTTCATCATACTTTTGGCATCTCTGACATTGCTCTCTCCTGGTTCACTTCATATCTATCAAACAGAAAACAAACTGTTCGCATTAATGGCACTTACTCTCAACCTGCATACCTGACCTGTGGTGTTCCACAAGGATCTGTCCTTGGCCCTGTTCTTTTCACTCTTTAGACCCCCCCCCCCCCCCTGTCCACCATCATCAACTCCCACTCTATAAAACACCACTTCTATGCTGTTGACACCCAACTTCAAGACAGTGACTCACCTGACAATATACAGCGTCTCTTGATTCGCACCACTGAGTGTTACTCGGACATTAAGAACTGGATGACATATAATAAACTTCAGCTTAATGACGACAAGACAGAAGCTATCCTCATTAGCACCCGTTAGAAACTTTCTCAGCTGCCTCCTCTTTCTCTCCCATTATGTAACACATCAGTCCCAATTTCTGATTCAGCTAAAAACCTTGGTGTCTGCATTGACTATACCCTCTCCATGAACAACTTTGTTTCTCAAACTGCCAGATCTTGCTACTATCACCTCCATCGTATAAGCCTGATCAGGAAGTATCTCTCTGTGGAAACAACTGCAAAACTCGTTTTCTCCTTCATAATGTCTCGCAATGACTATTGCAATTCACTCCTGTCTGGTCTTCCTGCCTCCACCATTCACATCCTACAGCGCATTTAAAACAATGCTGCACGCCTTGTACTCAAAAAGAAAAAAACTGACCACATATCTCCTCTCCTGGCACAACTTCACTGGCTCCCTGTATCAAAGCGCATACAGTACAAACTAGACACCATGTGCTACAAAAGCCTCAATAACGCAGCCCCCGATTACCTGTCAAGCCTACTTGAGATCTATGTTCCCTCACGTACCCTCCGCTCTGCCTCCGATCCTCTGACTTTTCGCTTTCCACGCACTAAGCTCAATACCTATGGTCCACGAGCCTTCTCTGTTTCTGGTCCACTTTCCCGGAACAAACTTCCTCTCTCAGTCCGTCAGCAACCTACTTTTGTCTCCTTCAAGTCCGCTCTCAAAACTCCCCTTTTCTCCTCTGCATAAAATCCTGACCTCACTCAATCCCCTCTGCAGCCTGTCTCCACTCGGAGGGGAATCGCATTGTAATATATAATTGTATATAATATGCTCTCTATAATTTTCCATTGCTTTTATTCTTTCTCCCCATTTATAGCCATGTGCGTGTGTGTTTGTTTGTGTGTGTGTGTGTGTGTGTGTGTGTGTGTGTGTGTGCGTGCGTGCGTGCGTGAGTGCGTGTGTGTGCGTGCGTGCGTGTGTGTCTGTTTTAGCGCTTAGATTTGATTTTATCAAGATTTTGCGCTATATAAATAAAATATTGTATTGTATTGTATAACATGGCAATACAACATACGAAGCAACGTTACATGACACACCACATTACATTACATTACATTACATAATTGTTACGCGCCAACAAACAACTTAAGTCTTTATCAAATTGTACACTATTCAAAAACGATTCATGTATTGTGTGTTTTGTCAATTAATTGAACTTTTGAAAACGTAAGGTTAGTAAAGATAAAAAAAAGAAATGTACTTGCTGATTTTGCCTCTTAGAGTTCACACACAATGAAGTGTAGATGGGCTGACAGCTTGCAAAGAGAGAAGATGAATGAACCACCGATACATCTTGAAGGAAAGGTCAAAAGGGAGTACAAAGAATGAAATGGGAAAAAAACACACTGATAATATTAGTGCCATGAAAGGGGAGGGGAAAAACACACTGATAAGATTTTTTTTTACATTGGTGATATACATTTTTGCTACAAGTTTTTTTACATGTTAAATTAAATGTGACTATAATATGATTGTTGTCTGTAACACAGGTGACAAAACTGAATCATGCTGACAGTGTTAAAAGCCTTATATCTTAAAAGCTATGTCAAAGCTATGATGATGCCGCTACTGTTTTTGTTATTGCTAGTCTTTTCATTGTTGCAGCTATTATTGTTGATAGTGACTGTGGTGGTGGTAGTGGTGTTCC
>JAPXFY010000128.1:37500-55000 GCA_030674185.1 Monoplex corrugatus | reverse complement strand
TTGAGTTTTTTTCTTCCATTTATTTACTGAGTATTTCTTTGAATAGTTTTTAACAATGTCAGCAGACGCCCCCCCCCCCCCCCTCCTGTAAAACAAATATTCTATCTCCAATTGGTTGATTGATTGATTATTTAACATTCATTTGGTGCCAGTGTGATCAGTCCCTCACAATACCCACCCCCACCCCATCCTAGTATCTTCGAAAACTGAAAATATCATTTCAGTTAACAAGAAAACCCCTATGGTGCTGGATGGGATCAAGAGCATCAATGTCTCGCTACTTTCCGAAAAATAACCCAAGCTCCCAACGTCACATGGTAGCTATTTTATCAAGCAAATGGGGGCTGTCCATGCGCTGAATGACCAATTCAGACCCAGTCATCAATTATCTTGTTTTCAAACTAAATGGCAAAGTGGGGAGATCACAAACTCCAGGACATGGCCACACCAAACACAGCAATGAGGCCCAGACCACAGACACATTCTTGTACAGATTTTGTTCAATAGTATAAAGTTTTATATGATATGACTCGTCATGGCGGTGATAGGCTTCCTCAGCGTATCCTGCAAAACGCAGCTTGAAGAATGACAACATGATGGATTTTGGAGGATGCTTTTTTTTTGTCTGGTTCTCATATAGAAGTGTCGAGTTTAAGATTTGCAGTTTAATTCCTTTTTGAATGGAAGCAAGTCTCATCATCATTACCATATCTCCTTTTTCATCTTCTTCTTTTGCCTTATATTTCTGGCAGCAAGATCGTTTGCATATTTAGGATCAAGACAAATCTGACTTTTAAAATTCTTCGAATATTCTTTCTCAGATAACTTATCTTCTGTTTTGTCTGTCAAAACTAAACCTTGGTTTTGGCCATTTCCTTGTATGCAAGAAGAATAAAAGATAATATGAAAGTGTCTTATTAATTCATCAGGAATGCAGCTCAGTGGTAGTTGCAATACCAGGAAATGCAATTGTTTAGCTCTCTGCAAACATATATCATTAAAACAATATCTCAGTTGCGACAACCAATGAAATTGGTTGGAAGCAGATCACCTGATCTATCATTCTACCAAACTAAAGAGTTATTCATTGAGATTTCCATCGTTATTTCACTGCAAATGTGATCAGTAACTGGAAAAAGGTATTTGTTGTTGTTGTTGTTGTTGTTTGTTTGTTTGTTTGTTTTTGATTGATACCAAACTGCTCAATCCACATATTTTTCATATCGAAAGCCAGATTCCATGAATTATACTTTCAGAAGATAATTTACTAAATAGGAAAACACACAAGTAAAAAAATACATTCTTTACGCTTCACTCTTTAAAGGGATTGCTCAAATGTTGGTTGTTTCGCTTTGCCGACATTACCACATCTTGTTGACAAATATAATAACCATTTACAACTGTCAGTAATACACTCAAATACCATTCTGAAGGTGAAAGGAGGCTACTTCATTAAAAAAAAAGGCTGCCCTTGCCTGTAATGAGTTAGTTCTTCTACGTTTTTGTCCATCTTGTGACAGGAAACTTCAACAATGTATCCCACCATACAATGCCATTTGAGTTTAACGTTTACTGTGGATATTACATTTCATAATGCAGTCCATGCCATTTTCAAGCACAAATGACTACAGGACACCATCAAAGTAACCTGACAAAGTATAGTCTCCTCCAGTGGGTGGCCATATGCTGATTTTTCCACTGCTCGTTTGTTTCGCTGAAAAACGGACAGTGAATGAAGCAGCTGTAAATCCACAGTTACAGAATAAGTGTGTTTGTGTGTGTGTTTGTGTGTGTGTGCTTGCGTGTAAAAGAGAAAATGGATAAGAGATTGAGATAGAGCGGATTTGAACATTTTTGCCATCATCATAAAGACAACATTAAGTCAATGATTCAGTAAAATGGACGAAAAAGATCAGACAAGGCGAATTGAAAATAAAAAGTTTTATGCATCTCTCACTTCTTTGTTAATTTTCTGTCGTTTGTTGTTGTTGGTTGGCTTTTGTTTGTTTGTGTATTTGTTTGTTTATCTGCTTATTTGCTTCTTGTTTGTTTGTTTTTGTATGCGTCTAAAGGGTTGTTCGTTTTTGTTTTTTTTGTTTTTTTGTTTTTATGGTTGCCATTATTATGTGTCATGAGCTCTATTGTGAATGATAGGTATACGCTGCACATGGGATCTCAATTCATTGTCTATCTGAGAAAGAAATTGGCAGCTTCAGAACAACCACACCAGGTCTAGTGGAAAGGGGTAGGGTACACGAGGAAAAATACATGTACCAACCTGGGTTCAAATCTGGAATATCTCATTCTCTTGTTGGGCAATCCATCTACTAAGGTAACATTAAAAAATAGTACATTACAGGAAAACACCGGTCAGTTGACTCTTTTGACAGAGCCTTCGGCTCAACATATAATAGTCTCAAGTTTAATCCCACCACACACATTAAAAGTGTGTTTGTTGCATGTCCATCTTAATGCTCCAATTATTCTGGTGGTGTCTGTGGTACAAGAACCCCGTTCCCCTCTCCACTTCAAGACCTTACCAGCATAAAGGTTTTGTGCAGGCTTAAAGAGTTTGTTTTTAATATGGCTTTGATGCTGTGTGTAGAGTAACGATTTTTGGCTGTGGGGCAGATGCAATTAGACCTACTTTTTTATCATTGTGTAATCAGGTGTTTTAAAGTTTAAAGTCTGAAGTCTGCGAAATGGCCAGAGAGCATATGGAATTTACCAACTACCAAGAAAATCAGAAATAAACTCTAGACTGTAGACTCCAAAAGACCACTGCCATACTAACCCTGATACATACTCCTAGGTACTGATGTAAGTCACTAATCGATCAGCCGTTATGTTCAGCAACAACTTAGTCACCTACAAACTCATTCCACAATCATTTACGGTTTGTGTGTCTTCTCCAGCAGCATCCAAGATAAAAAGCAAGATGCCTCTAGGGATGTTCTCACTGACAGAGATCATGACAGCAGATCTCGACATGTCAATGTTGCTTCTTCCATCAATGAATAAGTTCCTATATGTGTGCTTAGGGACAAGGCACACTCTGAACTGAGGTAAGCTACTCCCATGTCCTCAACACAAAAATTGCTGAAAAAGCGAAGAAACTTGTCTGGATTGGAAAAATCATTGTTGTTTCTTTTCCTTCATTTTTGTATTTGGTTGCAAACAATTGCAATATGGTGTGAATCGAATAAATCGACAGATATAGTTGTTTTTGTTTTTTTCAATATATAGACTACGTTTTACTCTTGACACTTATGTTTGCATTTCTCACTCAAACACACTTTATATATCCACATTTCTTCCCCAAAATACGTACTCATGCTTAATTTAAAGATTTGTGTACGTTCTGTTTAGAGTTGACCCTTGTAGACGCTCTAGTTGCATTTTTGTGTTTCTTATCTTAGTAGAAGTGCTAACTGCATGTGAAGTGGGATTGCATTTATTACAATGATTGACGGGAAAAAAATAGTTTTGACAAACACTATAAGCTGGTGCATAACACTATGACCTCTCAGGAACGTGAGGTTATACATGATTTATACCATTTATGCAATGAGCAATGCCTCTGGTCAAAGAGACAAATGATGAAATATTTCACAATCTGATTTCCAGTTGAAAGTGCGGCAGCTTTCTTGCTGATGAGACGAGCAATATGGCTGAAAATACACACATGCAATTCAAACATGTTCTTTGAAAACAACTGATTTGAGGCATTGTTTTTGGTCCATGTCAAGGTGAATGTGTGTCTAACTTTGCAAACTTATTGCACTTTTGTAGTCCATTTGCGGACACATTATTTCCCCACAATTCGGCGAAAACCCTCATATAAAAGAGGTGAGAATGTTCTGTTAATACGATTTTCCTCATAGATATGCACTTTCTTTCTGTCTGTCTGTCTGTCTGTCTGTCTCTGTCTCTCTCTCTCTCTCTCTCTCTCTCTCTCTCTCTCTCACACACACACACACACACACACACACGCACTTACACAAACACACATACATATACACACACGCACACAAACAAACACACGCACACACATACATACACACAAGCACACGCAAACGAATACACACACACACACACACACACACACACACACACACACACACACATACACACACACACACACACACACACACATACATACATACATACATACATACATACACACACACACGCACACACACACACACACACAAACACAAACACAAACACACACACACATACACACGCATAAACACACACATTTAGAAACATATGCACGCACATACGCACATTCCTTTCCTTTCTTTTCAACAGAAAATGGGAAAATTTGAGTGTTTAATTATGTCTAGTTGTCATGCGTATAAACATATACCTACGTAGATATACACAAAAGACATTTAAAAAAATAACTGTATAGAAAAAGTGATAGTCTACCTCTTTTAACACTTTTATATTTATATGTTTTGATTCCCATTTCTTGCTAATGCAAATAGCAGTGTACATCAAACCAATCAGTAAAATGTTTGGCAATAATTATCACTATTATCGTCACCCTCTTTTAAAGAAATGTCATGCAAGAATTCTTGCCATGTCTCTGATATGTAACCATTTCATTCTTGTTCTCGTAGTCACCTCAACAGGAGCTGCTTCTTCTCCTTTCGTCCAAAACAGACTGGAAATTCCATGGAAAAGAAGGGGAATGCAAATGAAGGAAATGTCCATTCCCAGTGAGAATTGCCCATAGGCCTTTCTGTTCCCAGAACGGTGCTTTAACTCTTTTAGTGATGCACTGGTCATTATGTAGAACAGCCACGCACAGACAATTAAGGAGGTAACCTTTGATACACTGCTGTCCTATCATATATTTCTACTGATATCTTTTTATCTCAGCCTTTGCACTGCCTTAGTGGCGTGGAATCCACAACTACCATTCCAGCTGCACAATACACAACTTAAAGTTTATGCATTCGACGTCTCTGTGCCAGGAAGCCCTCAAGAACCAGAGATGTCAAGCTGCCATGAGGTTATTAACCTAAAAGACCATGTGGTGTTGCTTGATCATATCAATGGTACTCAAAAGTGCCTGCTCTTATCTAACTTAACTGCTCTTATCTATACCCTCCACTAATGACAGAAATTTGTCAGTTGTATTGCCAGAACGAGTGAGAGACCCCAGATAAGGAGACCATGGCTGACCCGCTAACGACAGATGTAATGAACCAGACACCAAAGACCTCAACGTGAATTCATATCAGGTATGCAAACGTTACAAGAAAACTAAAAAGGAGGCCATGTAACATCGAGGTCAGGGTATAAAAAGCCACGGTATCTGTGACAATTCTGACAATGGTGTTTTGATATTGTTTTTCTTTTAATCCCAACAGATTTACTGTGCGAAAGGCAACCTTACTGTCCACAGGAAAATCTGGTCATCACAGAGTTGCACTACTGTTCTATTTTTCTATCTGCAAATATTTCTGTTCACCTGTGATAGTTGATTTTTTTTCAACAACATTTTGTCAGGAATACCTCCTTTGCTGTGAGTTCTTTTACGTGCTCAAAGAGTCTTGTGCATATGAGACATATGTTTATTGTCTCATGTGAAAGACTGGCTCAAACACCCTTGCTCAAGATTGGACTGATAACTGAGTCAACATTTCTCGCATCTTAAATGGATACCTATGCACTAGACCATACACAGTACATTACAATACAATACAATACAACAACGCAACATAACACAACAAAACAACACAATACAACTCAATGCAATTTAATTCAATACAATATAATTCAATACAACGTGATACAAAACAATGCAATGCAATACAATTAAACAGAATACAATACGATACGATACGATACGATACGATACGATACGATACGATACGATAGTACATGATCTGATCTGATACGATAAGCTATGAAACAATATATGATACAAGACGATATACTACAACACAAGACAATAAAAATAAAATAACACAATACAACACAACGCTAAACAACACAACAAAACACAACACTAAAATACAATAAAATGCATAGGAATTCAACACAATACAAGAAAAAATGCAACACTACACAAGGCAGTCCAGACGATACGATATAATTCATTGTAATGAAACAATCAGAATCTTTTTCAAATTCGAATATTTCGATTTTTTTTCAGTGTGTGTGTGCGCGCGCGCGAATGTGTTTGTGTATGTGTTTGTGTGTGTGTTTGTGTGTGTGTGTGTGAGTGTTGTGTGTGTGTGTGTGTGTGTGTGTGTGTGTGTGTGTGTGTGTGTGTGTGTGTGTGTGTGTGTGTGTGTCTTGATCATAAATAAACATATATATTCTTCTGTATATTTCGATTATCGTGTATGATATCTATTAAGTGTGTGTTCTACAAAAATGAAGTTTATATTGTATGAATTCGTGCCTAAACTTGAATATAAAATTGATAAAAAGGCCTCCCAATGAGCCCACAACTTGCTTATTATTGGATATGAAATTGTTCGAACTAAAAACCCGAGGTTGGCGTGGATTCATACCATGTTAACATACATCCTCCAAGCCATGAATCTGTTCCACTAAACACATTACCACAGTGACTGGTGAAAGGTTCTGTATTATACGTGTACGTATGTGACACTATTACATATCTGGGAACGTGCGTGAGAAGCCGTGATGCTGACACTGTGATCACGAAGAAAAGTGTGTATCAGTGGTGGGTCAGCAGAATATAAATGATGAGTTTCTGTGACAATTTGAGAATGCATGTTGCTATGGTACCGTTGTTTTCTGTCACTGACCATCATCTTTTATTTGTAAGGATGGGATGATGATTCAGGAGATTTATGCTGGCAGCGAGCATGATTGTGATATACATACCACAGCCACCCTTCAATATCAGTCTTGGTAGTCATGCTTCTGTCAGACACAGTGTGTAGACCATGTGGTACAGGAAAGATACAGTTCATGAGGAATGTCATAGTTAAGTTTATTGATGTTGGGAACGTGTGATGACCTTTCCTAGACACTTGTAAGTCTGTTAGTATGTTGACATCAGTGACGGCAGTGCACACAGAGAAATAACCAATGACGCCAAAAAGGTACTTATACATAAACATATAGACGTTACCACAGACAGCTTAAAGATGAAAAATGAGTAAACGATGCGTAGTTGAGTACTTTGAAGTAAGGTCAAGTATCACGGTTACATTTCACAGGGTGAATGTGTCAGTGTCACTAAAAGTATGTGTCTGGTTGTATATGTATGTGCACAGACATCGTTTCAGTGTCTCTTACACACACATACCCAAACACACATGGCATTTCACTGAAGATTAAAGAGACCACCAAACACACACTGCAAAACTTATCAGTCTATGATTGGTACCATTCCTGGCTGGAACTTGTTTTCATTTCTATATACACTAGAATATCGTCCCATCTATGCTCACATAACAACGATGGCGCCTATTTCATGACTTTCAGATCTATAAGGTTGCTGATCAAACATAGCAATTTCATCATGAAACATTCGAACTATGCTGTCAGAAAAGACAAAGGCAAATACTAAACAAGTCAATGAAATCAGTCAATGCCCCCATTATCACTGCCATCTCAGTGTCCTTAGACCATGCTGAATTCACACTTCTTGAATGCCATCTGTTGGATGGGTCTTGGCACCGTCTACTACGGCTTCGCAGGCTGATGCGTGAGTGGTAGTCGGTGCAGATGAAGTGTGAGGCCTGGACTTCAGGAATTTATGCAGCACACTTCCTCCATTATCTCTTATCTGCCGAGAGCTGGTCTCTCATCATGTCTGACTCTGTGATGCTATTGTAGACAGAGTGACGCCAAACAGCGCAATCTGTGGCCTGGGCTATCCAGCTGTCTGTGGAGATGCTGAAGGCCCTCAGGTCTCTTTTGCTGGCGTCCTTGAAACAGAGTAGGGGCGGCTGACTCTTCTGGCACCTTGGACTGACTGTCCTTATCGGACGTCTTTTGGCAGGCGTCAATTCTCTATGCACAAACATGTACCAACCATCGTTGGGGGCAATGGCTCGCCAGGGAGTACATGTAGGTTGTCCAGGTTTTGCTTCAATATAGTAGGTTGCTGAGGATACATGCCTGGTACACTCGGGTCTTAGTGTGTCTGTCAGCACTCTGTTTTCTATTTGTCAGTCTAGCCATGGTGGTGTTTACTTTCCCAAGCCATGGGTTGAGTTAAACATCATACGAAAGGGTGTTGCTGATATTGGACCCTAGGTAAATAAAACTTCAAGGATCACGCTGTGGATTGTGATAAATTAGGAGTGATGACATCTTGTGCGCTGACGTCCATCTTCTTCAGGCTGATAATGAGTCCAAGCTGCTTGCACGCGTCAGCAAAACCATCATCCAGTCTATGAAAGGCATCCCTGGGCGAAGAGCATCTCCCTGATGAGTACTGTCCTGACCTTGATCTCCAAGCGCAATCACGCCAGGTTAAACAATTCCCATCAAATCTGTGTGCAGATAGACGTCATCAGTGGACAAGTCGAAGGTATACTTCATGAGAAAGGAAAAGAAGATCCCAAAGAGGGTCTGAGCTATCACTCAACCTTGCTTGACTCTGCTGCACACGAAGAAAGACTATGATGAAAATCCATCATGTAGGCGTGGAATGAGGTGTCTAATGAACCGATCCTTTGCTTCCGCTGATGCAGCGAGGATAGGGGTATAGACACTGAGGATGTTGACAGGATCTGCAGCAGTGCCCAGAGGGATTAACCGGAGACACTCGGTGCCATATGATAAAAGCTCAACTGCAACCGGGCTGTGTGCTCGTGGTGGTGAGGAGCAGTCTGGCGAGCTCTTTATCAACGATGGCTGTGTTAATGGCTTCATCCACTACAAGGAAGTCATCAAAGATTCCTGTGCACTTAGTGCACACTTTCTATCTAGCTATAATAAGAGCTGGAATCATATGCCTTCTTGTTTTGTTTTCCTTGTGCAAGGCTGTGTCCGCTTGTCATGGCTATAGTAGTGCACCAAGCCCCAGACACACAGAGGAGCAGACAGACCTTGGCTGGCTGAGACTTTCTGACTGGAGGCTGCCCAGCTTAAAACAGGCTGCAGTCAACTGATGGGACTTCGATCTCCCCCCCCCCCCCCCGCTATTTTCCCCACTGTTAAGCTGACTCATTGCGCCCCTTTCTTACGTCAGGAAGGACTCGTCACCTGTAGACTGCCAGCTTCCTTGTCTTGTCCTCAGCAGGGTGTGGCTGGAGTGGCATCTGCAGGATGCAGGTCTGGGCTCACAGTATGGAGATCCTGTGTAGCCCAGTGGTCAGAATCTTCCTCTCAGTCTTGGTGGTGGGATGCAACAAAATCGTGGATTGTGGTCACTGGTCAGACGACTTGTGTGTTCCATACCCCACTAAAAAGTCCGATTATGTGTTATGTGAAATGAGTGCAAATGATTGTGTGAATAGCACTATGTAATTACTATTCATAAAAATAATAATGATCATCATCATCATCATAATAATAAAGATGATGATGACGATGATAATGACAACAACAATAATAATAATAATAATGATGATAATAATAATAACAGCAACAATAATAATAATAATAATAGCAATAATAATAATTACAATAATGATAACTATGCTAAGCTTTAAATAACTTACCAATATGGCTATACTGGGTGGGTAATAAATTAGTTCATCGTTTGAAAGAAAAAGATACTGATAGTTAATCAGATTTTTAATACAGCACTGAGAACTCAAGCTGTTAGATCAGTTGACAACACTCTACTGTTGCCATGCAGTCTGTATAACACCTACACGCTAGGTAGAACCTCAAAACTTTGCCAGCACATATGGCTTCTATGCAGGTTTGGGTTATACCATGATTACTTTGGCTCTTCTCCATCACATGGCAACAGTGGCATCAATGCATATGAAATTTATTACTAGCATGGAGATATTATCTTGGGAAACTGAAATTTTCTGAACGTTGGTGGTTCCCCCTGTTACGTATATACATGTTTTCATAAGCCACCAAACATTGCCATGACTCACAGGATCTTTGACGTGAATATTGGATATTTTACGTGTGCTTACACATGAAGGGCGTTTAGGCACTTGCAGATTTGCTCCCATTGTAGACTTGCAGATTAGAAAAATATCCACCCTTTATCCTCCATGTGGATCAAATCCACAGCCTTTCAATTGGAAGTTCGACGTTTACCCACCTGGTAGTCATGTCCGTCTGTGCAGGAGAAAAAATTCTGGTCGTCGTTGTCTGTCTTGTCACATGTGCTGTGCATGGAGTCTTAGTTTATCATTTCATTTGAAAGTCTAGCACCCAGACCACTAATATGGACTCAACAGAGCTGGTAGAAAAGTAGTCTTTAAGGAGAATTGGCACATTGCTTCTTGTTTCCCAAGGAAATGCTTTAACTCTTTAAACACTGAGGCACCACTGCACTGGTTATAAAATGCAACAGCCACGTACAAGAAACAAGGATGTAAAGTGTTACACTGCTGTCATAAAACATGTTTCTGTCATTTTCCTTTCTGTCCCAACGTCAGCGCTGCCTCAGTGGTGTTGATCCCTTTTTGCTCAATCCAGCTCCACAACACACTAGCAATCCCAAGTTCATTCAGACGCCAATGGGAACCAGAGGTATCGAGCTGCCAGTGAGTCACCTATTAGAGAAGACACACACGGCTGCTGTGTCATACCGATAGTGTTCAACAGTTCCTGTTTTTATCTAACCTACTAAGGACACTGCCATTAAGCCTTCTACTCGAGACAGTAAGAAGACCATGGCTTGCTCGCAAACGATACTTCTCATGAACTACAGACACTTGTAGATTGTTTCCCATGCTGGACTTGGAGATTGGAATAACATCCATCCTCTACCCTCCATGTAGATCGAACGTGGAGCACTTCAGTTGGAAGTTCAACGTTTACCCACCTGGCAGTCATGTCCGTCTATGCAGGAGAAAAACAATTCTGATTCTTGCTGTCTGTCTTGTCACATGTGCTGTGCATGGAGTCTTAGTTTACCACCTCATTTGAAAGACTAGTACCCAGACCACTAATCTGGACTCAGCAGAGTGGGTAGAAAAGTATTCTTCAAGGAGAACTGACACATGGCTTCTTCTTTACCAGGGAAACGCTTTAACTCTTTTAGCGCTGAGCCACCACTGTTCTATGGTTATAAAGCGTTATAAAATGTTACACTCCTGTCATAACGCATGTTTCAGTCATTTTATTTTCTGTCCCAGCATCAGCGCCACTTCAGTGGTGTTGATCCCACATAGCTCATTCCAGCTCCACAATACACAAGCAAATCCAAGTTCATTCAGTCTAAGTCACAGTGCCAGGAAGTCCATGCAAACCAGAGTTATCAAGCCACCAAAGAGTCATCTACTGCAGAAGACCCACACGGTCACTGTTGTGTCATTACTGAAGATGTTCAACAGTTTCTGTTTTTATCTAAATTTCTAAGGACACTGCCTACCGAGCCCTCTACTTGTGACAGTATGGAGACCTTGGCTGGCTTACCCATCGATACCTCTCATGAACCACAGACACCAAAGACCTCAACGTGGATTCACATCAGATAAGAAAGCGGAACAGGAAAACAATAATGGAGGTCATGTAACCACGAGGTCAGGGTATGACGGGTCACAGTATCTGTGACAATTCTCACAATGGTGTTTGGATATTTTGTTTCTTTTTATCCCAGCAGACTTGCCATATG
Organism: Monoplex corrugatus; assembly: GCA_030674185.1. Taxonomy (NCBI): domain Eukaryota; kingdom Metazoa; phylum Mollusca; class Gastropoda; order Littorinimorpha; family Ranellidae; genus Monoplex; species Monoplex corrugatus. The sequence goes on along the minus strand of JAPXFY010000128.1, from coordinate 43,242 downwards.
AAAGTCGATCTTTCTGTCAACGGGAAGAGCACGTCGTCACAGCGTCACACTACAATTTTGTTTTATTGTATTTTTTTGCTCACCTAGGACTGCAGATTTTTTTTCCACAGAATTTTGCCTGGGATAGCTCCATTGCCTTGAGGTATTTTGTGTGCTTAAATCCCATTGTGCAGACGGAAGCTCTATTGTTTCATATGAAAAACTAGCTCCAATGAAGATTGGACTGAGGATTGAGTCCAGGTTTCTCCCATCCTAGATGGCGTTTTATCCCCAAATCAACACACAGTACAAACAATACAATACACTACAATACAATACAATACGATACGATACGATACGATACGATACGATACGATACGATACGATACGATACGATACGATACGATACAATAATAATAATAATAATAATAATAATAATAATGAACATTTATAAGCGCAAACCTCCAGTACGGGGCCGGAGCTCGTGACGCTGCACACTAATAACATCACACACACACAGACACGCAGGCACACACACACACACACACACACACACACACACACACACACACACACACACACACACACACACACACACACACCACACACAGACACGCACACACACACACACACACACGGACCCACACACACACACACACACACACACACACGCGCGCGCGCGTGCGCACGAGAACAAAGAGTGTCCACACAGTTACTACCTAGTCGGGAAAATAGGATTTAAATTGGAAAGTTTTGAGGGCAGTCTTGAAAGAAGTAATAGATTCAATGTAGCGAATTTCACGGGGCAGAGAATTCCAAAAAGTTGGTGCTGAATATGAAAAGGTGCAGTGACCGAAGGTTTTAGTTCTTACTCTGGGAATGCACAGTAGTCTTAAGTCAGAAGAGGAGCGAAGATTTCTGGAAGGTGAGTAGACGGATAGGAGATCAGAAATGTAACAAGGGGACGTTCCAGAGAAAAATGAATGACAGAGAATCGCAAGTTTGAATTCGATACGAGCTTGTACAGGAAGCCAGTGGAGGCGTTTTAGCAGAGGAGAGACATGATCTCGCTTTCGGGATTTAAAAACAAGCCGAGCTGCAGAATTTTGCACTTTCTGTAGTTTATCTATTTGATCTTTTGAACATCCAGAAAGAAGTGAATTGTAATAATCCAGTCTTGAGAGAATGAAAGCAGAAACCAGAGTTTTTGTAGCATCAACAGAAAGAAGATGACGCAAGGAACTGATTTGGCGGAGATTGATGTAAGCAGTGCGACAGGTGTTGTTTACATGAAGTTCAACACTCATGTTGTCAGTGAAGTAGAAACCAAGATTCCTAGCTGAGGAGGAGAAAGGAATTTCAGTCTGATCAATGGTAATGGTAGTAGATTTGGGAGATGGGGAGGTTTTGAAAGGAGAGGACAAAAAGAGAGCTTCAGTTTTGTCATCATTTAACTTTAATTTATTTTCTAGCATCCAGGTCTTGATATCTGAGATACAGTCTTCTAAGACTGGGATAGCAGAGTAGATATCAGAAGGAGGAGAATCAATTTCAAGTTGGATGTCATCTGCAAAGGATTGATGCTCAATGGAATGTGATTTTATCAAATCGGAGAGTGGCTTTGTGTAAAGAGCAAAGAGCACAGGTCCCAGAACGGAACCTTGTGGAACACCGAAAAGGAGATCAGTGGGTGGGGAGGAATGATTGATGACAAGGACTGATTGTGTCCTGTTCGTGAGATACGACTGAAACCAAGAAAGAGCGGTGCCTGAAATACCATACAGAGAGGAGAGTCTATTAAGAAGAATGTTATGATCAACAGTGTCAAACGCAGCTGACAGGTCTAATAGGGTCAGCACAGAAACATTTCCAGAGTCAAGGGACAGAAGAAGATCATTGGTAATTTTGAGTAGAACAGTTTCCGTGCTGTGATGTGGGCGGTAGGCAGACTGTGAAGCACAGAACAGATTATTTTCATCCAAATAGGTAAGAAGCTGTTTCAGAACAATTTTCTCTAAGATTTTAGAAATAAAAGATAGGTTAGAGATGGGTCTGTAGTTTCTCAGGGAGTCAGGATCCAAAGAAGGCTTTTTAAGAAGGGGTTTCACAACAGCGGTTTTGAGAGGGGATGGTAATGAACCAGATGTTAGAGAAGAGTTGATAATCTCAGTCAGAGTAGGTAGAAGGTCGTCGAGAAACTCAAGAAAAAGTGATGTTGGCAGGGAATCCAAAGGGCAGGAAGTAGGTCTTGATTTTTGAATGATGGATTTCAGTTCAGATTCAGTGACAGGATGAAACCGGTGGAAAGTGGATTTTACTGCTTGAGTTTTAAACTTTTGTTTCATCTGGGGTAAAACAGCTTGATCTAGGTCAGTGCGGATTGACTGCACTTTCTGAGAGAAATAGTCTCTGAATACAGTAGGCAAATCATGCAGGGGATAGGTATTGCAATGCAATGCAATACAATGCAACACAATGCAACACAATGCAACAGAATATGATACAATACAACACTCATAGTAAATATGATGTAATACAAAGCAACTGTACACAATACAAAAAGTTACTATGTAATTGAAGGCAATATAACAAAATATAGATCAATACAAAATGCAGAACGCAATACAATATGATGCCTTACCAGAAAATACGACAGAATTCAATTGAATAATGAATCAGAATTGTTTTTCTTTCCAACTGAATATCTGTTCTGTAAAAAGTCTTGGATCTGTTTTAGAAAGTTTTTTTTCTTTGTTGTTGTGATTCAGTACACTTTCTGGGGTTTATTGTGACAGTGAACAAGTGTGTGTGGGTTCGTGTTGACATTAATAATGATTTACATAGTACACACATTTGAAGTGATTAGGAAGCACGAGCTTAATGTGAAAAAAATAATGTGAATATGACACAGGTATCAAACAAACGTTTGTATGAAACGAAAAACTCCCACGTAACACAATTATTAAATAAACACACATTTAAACCGAAAATAGTTTCAGTAGGACAGAATGTGCCAATAAACGCATGTTTAATTATATCACAAACTGGGAGTCACCCACTAGAGAAAACCCATACGGCTGCTGCTGGGTCATACTGGTTGTGGCCAACAGTTCCTGTTTTTATCTAACTTACTAAGAACACTGCATCCTAAGCCCTCTACTTGTGACAGTAAGGAAACCATGGCTGGCTCACCAACGATAAATCTCACGAACCACAGACACCAACCAAAGACCTCAACGTGAATTCACAACCAGGTAAGAAAACAGTACAGAATAACGATAATGGAATTCATGTAACCACGAGGTCAGGGTATGATGGGACACAGTATCTGTGAGAATTCTCACAATGGTATTTTGGTATTTTGTTTCTTTTTCTCCCAGCAGATTTGCCATGTGAAAGTCGATCTTTCTGTCTACAGGAAGAGCACGTCGTCACGGTGTCGCACTACATTTCTGTTTTTTTTTTTCTCACCTATGACAGAAGATTTCTTTAAATAGAAGTTTGCCTGGGATAAATCCATTGCCATGAGGTATTTTGTGTATTCAAAGCGCGTTGTGCAGATAGAACTATTGTCCCATATGAAAACTAACTCAAAGACCCCTATGAAGATTGGACTGAGAATTGAGTCCAGATTTCCCAAATCCTAGATGGATGTTTTATCCAACACGCCACGCACAGTACAACATAACAATACATAAAAAGGTACACAATACAATACAATATGATACAATACAACGCAACATAGTATAATTGCTTTTATTCTTGCTTTTATTGCTTTTATTCTTTCTCCCCATTTATAGCCATGCGGTGTGTGTGTGTGTGTGTGTGTGTGGTGTGTGTGTGTGTGTGTGGTGTTGTGTGTGTGTGGTGTGTGTGTGCGTGCGTGTGTGTGCGTGCGTGCGTGCGTGCTTGCGTGTGTGTCTGCTTCAGCGCTTAGATTTGATTTTATCAAGATTTTGCGCTATATAAATATTGTAAATATTGTAATTATAATACAATACAAGTCTGCCAATACAAAAAGTTACAAGACAATAGAAGACAATACAGCACAATACACTACAACACAAATGCCGAGCACAATACAATACAGCACCTTACCAAACAATACGATATAAGTCAATTCATTAAAAAACAGAATTGTTTTTCTTTCCCATTGAATATCTTTTCAGTCAAAATTCTTGAATCTGTTTTGGATATTTGTTCTTAGTTGTTGTGATTTGATGCATTGTCTGTTTCAGGTTTATTATGAATGTAAGCAAGCGTGTGTGGGTGTGAGTTGAAACTAATAATGATTTGTATAGTGCACACATTTGAAGTGATTAGTAAGCACGTGCTTAATGTGAACAAATATGATGTGAATATGACACAGGTATGACATAAACGTTTGTATGAAACGAAAAATGTTTCCATGCAACACAGTTATAAAATAAACACATGTTTAAACCGAAATTGTTTCAGTAGGACACAATTCGTCGATAAACACATGTTTAATTTAATCAAAAACTGGTTTGTTATGTAGCTAACGCCTTTCCCATCACTCATCTTTTAATGGTGGTGACGTGATGATAGGGTTTTTCTGTAGATGGCCAGAAGTTTTCCCATTGTCCTCTGATTTTTTTTTTTTAGTATAGTTTTTAAAGTCTGAACACTGATTTTTCCCCTTGCGGTTTTACTATCCTGTGTATAGGGGATACTTAACATCTTATCCTTGTAGGGTGTTATGTTTACAAGTATATCTTGTAAACTATATCGCTGTATCTTATTTGATTAACAGCACTGGTGTTAAGGACACGAGTCAGATGGTGTCTTAGTACAGTGGAAGTTAACAGACTGCACTCTTTGTCCACAGATAACAGTCGCCGGAAACAGTGCTGCTGGATCACCGTCACTTATGATATTATACGATACACTGTTACATTCCACTTCATGACACTTTGCATTACATGACAATATATCACATGCATCTTACTGTTTAAATCCCAGCTGACTGTGCAGAACATATCATGATTATAGCCATTTCAAAACGTACACAACGCTTTGTTGAGAAAAACAAAAACTGGAAAAGAAAATCCAGTACACAAAGCAATGTTTTACCTTCCATAATCTAAGGATATGTCCCTGGTGTTGACCGTTCTGCCAGTTTATCATTAGAGAGATTTGGAAAATACAACCCTGAATACAAATGTAACATAACTAAGGACATTCAACAAAAAAACTAAATTAATACTGACCTGAATTATCTCAAATTGCTTCTGCACATCACATTTCATCAGAGCCTAAAATACAGTCAATTCATCCACCCAAATATGAATCCTAGAAAAAGTAGATAAGGTTTTGTAGAACGCATACAGGTGAATGGATTGGAAAAAGGGGAAATAAAATATAAAAAGAGGCGACAGAAAGCAAAGGAGCAGAAACAAAGACAGTGACAGAAAAGAACATTTCTAGCACAGAATTTCCAGAAGGTGGGGACACTGCTTACACTGAAAGAGCCTCTGGCCTCCCAAATGGGTTTTACATGAAACTCAATAACACTGCATACCATCAAGTTGCATCATATAACATGACAATACAACATATGAAACAACGTTACACGACACACCGCATTACATTACATTACATTACATAACAACTGTTACGCGCCAACAAACAACTTAAGTCTTCATCAAATTGTACACTATTCAAAAACGCTTCATGTATTGTGTGTTTCGTCAATTAATTGAACTTCTGAATACGTAAGGTTAGTAAAGATAAAAAAAAAGA
>JAPXFY010000128.1:7500-32500 GCA_030674185.1 Monoplex corrugatus | reverse complement strand
TTACATAACCGAGATTGTGGAAGCCTTAACAATTTCAACCAGTATTTAATACTCTTCACAAAGGTTCTAATGTATAAAGGATATCTTCCAGTTTCTCCATATAAAACAGTATTAGAAGAGTGAATTGGTACAGCGAAAAAACGTTTTATAGCATATGTATGCACTTTTTCCATATGTGGATTTACAGTAAGACCCCATACTTCAGCTGCATATGTAAGTAAAGGTTCTATCTGTGTATCAAACATTTTCCAATATAAATTACAATTAATAGAATTGAGCTTCCGTAAGGATTTTAGAATTTCAATAACACCCTTTTCCCCTTTATTACAAGATTCTTCCCATGCATAATTTAAACTTAATTTTGTCGAAAAATATCATTCCTAAGTATTTATAAGAATTAACAACTTTAACCGCGTTAATTCCATAGAACCATTTTTCGTGTTTTGATAAATGTCCACCCTTCCTGAAAATCATAATATTAGTTTTATCCATGTTAACTGTTAAAGCTAGTCGATCCGATTCTTCCTTTAAGACATTTAACTGGTTTTGTAAGCTTTGACTGTATCAGAGAGAAGAATAACATCGTCTGCAAACAGCAATAGGAATATCTCAATAACCCCAGGGATAATTTGAATGCCATGCCTGCCTTTTCTTGACAGTTCCACTGCTAATTCATTAATGAAAAATGAAAACAATTGAGGACTCAATTGACACCCCTGTTTCACTCCTTTAGGGCATTCAAAATAATCTGAATATACACACTTCTCACGCACGCATGCAAACACTGAGTTATAAACTCCTCTTAGGGCCATATATAATTTTCCATTCACACCACTTTTACGTAATATATTCCAAAGATTATTACGATTCACAGAATCGAATGCCTTCCTAAAATCCACAAATGCAACATAAAGTTTCTTATTTAAAAGTAAATGCTTCTGCACAAGGGAGTAAAGTGTGAAAATATGATCAATTGTACTGTATTTTGCTCTAAATCCAGCTTGTTCTTCAACTATTTTCTCTTCTTTTTCTGCTCACTTTGTTAATCTCTTATTCAAAATATATGTATAAACTTTACTCACTATACTTGTTAGAGCGACTACTCTATAATTATCTGGATTATTCATATCTCCTTTTTTATGAATTGGGATTATTATGGACTTTGCCCATTCTGACGGAAAAATGCCATTATCAAAAAGCTTGTTACATAAATGGACAAGGAAATCAATTACATTAGCATTTGCATGTTTTAACATTTCGCTGATTATTTGATCTGGTCCTGCGCTCTTTCCTGCTTTCAAATGCCTGATACTCGCAGTCACTTCTTCTTTAGTTATAGGCTCATTGAAAAGTGGCTCAAAATTATTTTCTTCCTCTACTATATTACTCTCTTGTGCAGTATTTCCCCCGATATCATTGAAAACACTGCAGAAATGATTGTACCATTGTTCGTTCAATAGAGATTTCATTGTACACAAAGGACTTTCTATTAACAGATATTATTGACCAGAATGTCCTGGAGTCATTGATGGAATCTTTGAGTGTTCTTATTTTCTTATCTTCGTATTCCCTTTCTTTCGTTTTCCTTAGTTTAACATACTCTTTTCGTGATATGACATATGCTTCTCTTTTTTCTCTTTTTTCTTTTTCTGTTTTGCATCTCTGGAATCTTTTCAGTAGCCTCTTAACTTCTTGTTTCTTTCTTTCACATTCCTTATCAAACCAATCATTCTGTTTCTTTTGTCCTTGTCTCACTGTTCGTACCATACACGCAGCTGCCCCGAATAAAGCCTTAGTAAACTGCTCCGAACTGTCATTCACATTATAATCTAACAAACCGAAAGCTGTCTGTAGACAATTGTTGAACTCAGAACCATCAAGCTCGTGTACAAATAAACTTGCTAATTCTTCAGACCATACAATTTTTTCTTCCCCTTGTTGTCTTGCACTTTCTACATCTGTATGATTATTTCCCCTTTTCCATATTACCTCAACAGGTAGATGCCATGAATCAACACAGTTACCTACCCGTAAATCAAAGCATGAGGCCAGATTATATGGAACAAGAAAATAGTCAATCACACTACACCCATTTGGAGAGAGAGAGAGAGAGACAGAGAGAGAGAGAAAGAGAGAGACAGGGAGAGAGAAACAGTGAGAATGCATGTAGATGCACTTAAAACAGGCTGTACACAATAGTTAGATTTCACACCCACATGCCAAGGCAAATTACCTCCTGCATTGAACGCATGTGTATGTGTGTGTGTGGTGGTGGTCTTTGATTTAATGTCTATTCACTAAAATGATTTTAGACAAAAAACAAAAAAACAAAACAAAAAAAAGAGGGGGGGGGGGAGGGAGTGATAGAGGAGGAGTGAAGAGGATATTTGAAAATTGTGTGTGTGTGTGTGTGTGTGTGTGTGTGTGTGTGTGTGTGTGTGTGTGTGTGTGTGTGTGTGTGTGTGTGTGTGTGTGTTTGTGTGTGTGTGTGTGTGTGTGTGTGTTCACAGTGCAGACCAGTTTCTGATATAAGTCTATGTGCACAAATGAATTTTTCCCTTCAACTGTTTCCCTCACCTGGCTTCATTATGTGTAGAAGGTACAGTTATACAGATCAATACATGAGTGGTGACTATAAACCTGAAGACAGCGAAAGGTGTGTGTATGTAACACTAGCCTGGTGGATGCATACGATCAATCCAGTTCCTTTTACTGATGGTACTACTTGTGTGGTACTGCGACCGTATGACAACCACGTAACTGCAGCAGGTCAAGAAAGAGTGGTAGCAGTGTGGACTGTGCATGCAGTTCTGTTTCCCCATTGTGTTCCCAGGACTACATCACTGTTAGGGTAGCTCTCTATCTATAGCTTTTATGGTGAACTCAGTTTTGATGTCTTCTGCCACCTCTGTTGTATTGGTAACTTTTACGTCAATTTTCTTGACGTCAGCATTGAAAGAACACGATGGTAGTTTTCATACCCAAGGAGGTGATCAGACATGTACTCAGTCTGGCGTTATCAGTCATTTACTCAGTCTAGCTATTTGACTACACATTTATTGTCAGCATTGAAGGACCTAGAAGAGAAGAAAAGAAAGTAACATATGTGCTTGGTGTGTGTCATTGAAAGCTTTCAGATTATCATGATGTTGCTTTTGCCATTGTGTTCATGCAAACTTATGCACCACCTAAACTAAAACAAACAAACAAACAAGCAAAACAAAACACAAACAAACGCCTTTCACACTTTATTTGATAATAAACTGATCGATTTTGTATAAGGTACACCTGTCAATTTGTTATAAAAAGGACTCGTGATGGATTACGTGTGACACATATGATGGAGAGAACGAATAATAATAATACAAATTTAAAAAAAAAACAAGGAGCACCATATGGCCTGCAATCATTAATTTTGAGGTCTGTTAAAATGTATTGGCTATTGATTTGTATATCTCATCCTAATACCACAGACAATAGAGTGGGTTTAAATTGAATTGGACTGAAATAAATCTAACCTGTCCTGACGGAGTATGCTAAACACATAAACAACGACATCAACAGATGTATTTTCAGCACGATTATTTCACTTTGAAAGTGTGTATAAAAGTCACATTAAATATTCAGATACGCTCAAATTTGTTTTCGAATGTGTTTTGAACTGCTATTGCCTAAATCCCTTTTGTGAATATAACCACGTAGAATAATATATGATAAATATCCTGTAAATCATGCCAGTGACTGGTGGCTTACAGAAACATAAAAACTCCCAGAATGTGTGTATGCCAAAGACAAGCGTGCAGAATATGCAGGAACACACCACCTCCATCGTATTGGCAAAAAGCAACAGGCGTACACACATCCATGAAACAACAGAAAGACAAAAACGAAACAGAAAGTGCCTTCAGGATCATTACATGCATTCGTTTATAGAAAAAAAGCGCAATTGTTCATTCTTTCTAGTAAATTACAGTGAAACGCAATTTTTTCCCTTACTTGCTTTCTTTGAAATTCAATCATTGAGTTTTTTTCTTCCATTTATTTACTGAGTATTTCTTTGAATAGTTTTTAACAATGTCAGCAGACCCCCCCCCCCCTCCCTCCTGTAAAACAAATATTCTATCTCCAATTGGTTGATTGATTGATCTTTAACATTCATTTGGTGCCAGTGTGATCAGTCCCTCACAATACCCACCCCCACCCCATCCTAGTATCTTCGAAAACTGAAAATATCATTTCAGTTAACAAGAAAACCCCTATGGTGCTGGATGGGATCAAGAGCATCAATGTCTCGCTACTTTCCGAAAAATAACCCAAGCTCCCAACGTCACATGGTAGCTATTTTATCAAGCAAATGTGGGCTGTCCATGCGCTGAATGACCAATTCAGACCCAGTCATCAATTATCTTGTTTTCAAACTAAAATATGGCAAAGTGGGGAGATCACAAACTCCAGGACATGGCCACACCAAACACAGCAATGAGGCCCAGACCACAGACACATTCTTGTACAGATTTTGTTCAATAGTATAAAGTTTTATATGATATGACTCGTCATGGCGGTGATAGGCTTCCTCAGCGTATCCTGCAAAACGCAGCTTGAAGAATGACAACATGATGGATTTTGGAGGATGCTTTTTTTTTGTCTGGTTCTCATATAGAAGTGTCGGGTTTAAGATTTGCAGTTTAATTCCTTTTTGAATGGAAACAAGTCTCATCATCATTACCATATCTCCTTTTTCATCTTCTTCTTTTGCCTTATATTTCTGGCAGCAAGATCGTTTGCATATTTAGGATCAAGACAAATCTGACTTTTAAAATTCTTCGAATATTCTTTCTCAGATAACTTATCTTCTGTTTTGTCTGTCAAAACTAAACCTTGGTTTTGGCCATTTTCTTGTATGCAAGAAGAATAAAATATGATATGAAAGTGTCTTATTAATTCATCAGGAATGCAGCTCAGTGGTAGTTGCAATACCAGGAAATGCAATTGTTTAGCTCTCTGCAAACATATATCATTAAAACAATATCTCAGTTGCGACAACCAATGAAATTGGTTGGAAGCAGATCACCTGATCTATCATTCTACCAAACTAAAGAGTTATTCATTGAGATTTCCATCGTTATTTCACTGCAAATGTGATCAGTAACTGGAAAAAGGTATTTGTTGTTGTTGTTGTTGTTGTTGTTTGTTTGTTTGTTTGTTTTTGATTGATACGAAACTGCTCAATCCACATATTTTTCATATCGAAAGCCAGATTCCATGAATTATACTTTCAAAAGATAATTTACTAAATAGGAAAAGACACAAGTAAAAAAATACATTCTTTACGCTTCACTCTTTAAACGGATTGCTCAAATGTTGGTTGTTTCGCTTTGCCGACATTACCACATCTTGTTGACAAATATAATAACCATTTACAACTGTCAGTAATACACTCAAATACCATTCTGAAGGTGAAAGGAGGCTACTTCATTAAAAAAAAAGGCTGCCCTTGCCTGTAATGAGTTAGTTCTTCTACGTTTTTGTCCATCTTTTGACAGGAAACTTCAACAATGTATCCCACCATACAATGCCATTTGAGTTTAACGTTTGCTGTGGATATTACATTTCATAATGCAGTCCATGCCATTTTCAAGCACAAATGACTACAGGACACCATCAAAGTAACCTGACAAAGTATAGTCTCCTCCAGTGGGTGGCCATATGCTGCTTTTTCCACTGCTAGTTTGTTTCGCTGAAAAACGGACAGTGAATGAAGCAGCTGTAAATCCACAGTGACAGAATAAGTGTGTGTGTTTGTGTGTGTGTGCTTGCGTGTGAAAGAGAAAATGGATAAGAGATTGAGATAGAGCGGATTTGAACATTTTTGTCATCATCATAAAGAAAACATTAAGTCAATGATTCAGTAAAATGGACGAAAAAGATCAGACAAGGCGGATTGAAAATAAACAGTTTTATGCATCTCTCACTTCTTTGTTAATTTTCTGTCGTTTGTTGTTGTTGGTTGGCTTTTGTTTGTTTGTTTATTTGTTTGTCTGTCTGCTTATTTGCTTCTTGTTTGTTTGTTTTTGTATGCGTCTATGGAAAGGGTTGTTCGTTTTTATTGTTTTTATGGTTGCCATTATTATGTGTCATGAGCTCTATTGTGAATGATAGGTTTACGCTGCACATGGGATCTCAATTCATTGTCTATCTGAGAAAGAAATTGGCAGCTTCAGAACAACCACACCAGGTCTAGTGGAAAGGGGTAGGGTACACGAGGAAAAATACATGTACCAACCTGGGTTCAAATCTGGGATATCTCATTCTCTTGTTGGGCAATCCATCTACTAAGGTAACATTAAAAAATAGTACATTACAGGAAAACACCGGTCAGTTGACTCTTTTGACAGAGCCTTCGGCTCAACATATAATAGTCTCAAGTTTAATCCCACCACACACAATAAAAGTGTGTTTGTTGCATGTCCATCTTAATGCTCCAATTATTCTGGTGGTGTCTGTGGTACAAGAACCCCGTTCCCCTCTCCACTTCAAGACCTTACCAGCATAAAGGTTTTGTGCAGGCTTAAAGAGTTTGTTTTTAATATGGCTTTGATGCTGTGTTTAGAGTAACGATTTTTGGCTGTGGGGCAGATGCAATTAGACCTACTTTTTTATCATTGTGTAATCAGGTGTTTTAAAGTTTAAAGTCTGAAGTCTGCGAAATGGCCAGAGAGCATATGGAATTTACTAACTACCAAGAAAATCAGAAATAAACTCTAGACTGTAGACCCCCAAAAGACCACTGCCATACTAACCCTGATACATACTCCTAGGTACTGATGTAAGTCACTAATCGATCAGCCGTTATGTTCAGCAACAACTTAGTCACCTACAAACTCATTCCACAATCATTTACGGTTTGTGTGTCTTCTCCAGCAGCATCCAAGATAAAAAGCAAGATGCCTGTAGGAATGTTCTCACTGACAGAGATCATGACAGCAGATCTCGACCTGTCAATGTTGCTTCTTCCATCAATGAATAAGTTCCTATATGTGTGCTTAGGGACAAGGCACACTCTGAACTGAGGTAAGCTACTCCCATGTCCTCAACACAAAAATTGCTGAAAAAGCGAAGAAACTTGTCTGGATTGGAAAAATCATTGTTGTTTCTTTTCCTTCATTTTTGTATTTGGTTGCAAACAATTGCAATATGGTGTGAATCGAATAAATCGACAGATATAGTTGTTTTTTGTTTTTTTCAATATATAGACTATATTTTACTCTTGACACTTATGTTTGCATTTCTCACTCAAACACACTTTATATAACCATATTTCTTCCTCAAAATACGTACTCATGCTTAAAGATTTGTGTACGTTTTGTTTAGAGTTGACCCTTGCAGACGCTCTAGTTGCATTTTTGTGTTTCTTATCTTAGTAGAAGTGCTAACTGCATGTGAAGTGGGATTGCACTTATTACAGTGATTGACGGGAAAAAATAGTTTTGACAAACATTATAAGCTGGTGCATACACTATGACCTCTCAGGAACGTGAGGTTATACATGATTTATACCATTTATGCAATGAGCAATGCCTCTGGTCAAAGAGACAAATGATGAAATATTTCACAATCTGATTTCCAGTTGAAAGTACAGCAGCTTTCTTGCTGATGAGACGAGCAATATGGCTGAAAATACACACATGCAATTCACACATGTTCTTTGAAAACAGCTGATTTGAGGCATTGTTTTTGGTCCATGTCACGGTGAATGTGTATCTAACTTTGCAAACTTATTGCACTTTTGTAGTCCATTTGCAGTCAACATCTTTCCCCACAATTCGGCGAAAACTTTCATATAAAAGAGGTGAGAATGTTCTGTTAATTCGATTTTCCTCATAGATATGCACTTTCTTTCTGTCTGTCTGTCTGTCTGTCTGTCTGTCTGTCTGTCTCTCTGTCTCTGTCTCTGTCTCTGTCTCTGTCTCTCTCTCTCTCTCTCTCTCTCTCTCTCTCTCTCTCACACATACGCACATACACAAACACACATACATATACACACACGCACACAAACAAACACACGCACACACATACATATACACAAGCACACGCAAACGAATACACACACACACACATACATACATACATACATACATACATACATACATACATACACACATACACACACACACGCACATACACACACAAACACACACACATACACACGCATAAACACACTCATTTACAAACATATGCATGCACATACGCACACTCCTTTCCTTTCTTTTCAACAGAAAATGGGAAAATTTGAGTGTTTAATTATGTCTAGTTGTCATGCGTATGAACATGTACCTACGTAGATATACACAAAAGACATTTAAAAAAATAACTGTATAGAAAAAGTGATAGTCTACCTCTTTTAGCACTTTTATATTTATATGTTTTGATTCCCATTTCTTGCTAATGCAAATAGCAGTGTACATCAGACCAATCAGTAAAATGTTTTGCAATAATTATCACTATTATCGTCACCCTCTTTTAAAGAAATGTCATGCAAGAATTCTTGCCCTGTCTCTGATATGTAACCATTTCATTCTTGTTCTCGTAGTCACCTCAACAGGGGCTGCTTTTTCTCCTTTCGTCCAAAACAGACTGGAAATTCCATGGAAAAGAAGGGGAATGCAAATGAAGGAAATGTCCATTCCCAGTGAGAATTGCCCATAGGCCTTTCTGTTCCCAGAACGGTGCTTTAACTCTTTTAGTGATGCACTGGTCATAATGTAAAACAGCCACGCACAGAGAAACAAGGAGGTAACCTTTGGTACACTGCTGTCCTGTCATGTATTTCTACTGATATCTTTTTATCTCAGCCTTTGCACTGCCTTAGTGGCGTTGAACCCACAACTACCATTCCAGCTGCACAATACACAACTTAAAGTTTATTCATTCGATGTCTCAGTACCAGGAAGCCCTCAAGAACCAGAGATGTCAAGCTGCCATGAGGTTATTAACCTTAAAGACCATGTGGTGTTGCTTGATCATATCAATGGTACTTAAAAGTGCCTGCTCTTATCTAACTTATTGAAGACACTGCATACTATACCCTCCACTAATGACAGTAATTTCTCAGGTGTTTAGCCAGAACGAGTGAGAGACCCCAGATAAGGAGACCATGGCTGACCCGCTAACAACAGCTGTAATGAAGCAGACACCAAAGACCTCAACGTGAATTCATATCAGGTATGCAAACGTTACAAGAAAACTAAAAAGGAGGTCATGTAACATCGAGGTCAGGGTATAAAGAGCCACGGTATCTGTGACAATTCTGACAATGGTGTTTTGATATTGTCTTTCTTTTAATCCCAACAAATTTATTGTGTGAAAGGCAACCTTACTGCCCACAGGAAAATCTGGTCGTCACAGAGCTATACTACTTTTCTATTTTTCTATCTGCAAATATTTCTGTTCACCTGTGATAGTTGATTTATTTCAACAACATTTTGCCAGGAATACCTCCTTTTGCTGTGAGTTCTTTTACGTGCTCAGTCTTGTGCATATGAGACATATGTTTATTGTCTCATGTGAAAGACTAGCTCAAACACCCTTGCTCAAGATTGGACTGAAAACTGAGTTAATATTTCTCGCATCTTAAATGGCTACCAATGCACAAGACCATACACAGTACATTACAATACAATACAATACAATACAATACAATACAACAACGCAACATAACACAACAAATGAACACAACACAACACAATGCAATTTAATTCAATACAATATAATTCAATACAAAGCGATACAAAACAATGCAATACAATACAATTAAACAGAATACAATACGATACGATACGATACGATACGATACGATACGATACGATACGATACGATACGATACGATACGATA
This sequence comes from Monoplex corrugatus, assembly GCA_030674185.1. Taxonomy (NCBI): domain Eukaryota; kingdom Metazoa; phylum Mollusca; class Gastropoda; order Littorinimorpha; family Ranellidae; genus Monoplex; species Monoplex corrugatus. The sequence goes on along the minus strand of JAPXFY010000128.1, from coordinate 22,608 downwards.
CGATAGTACATAATCTGATCTGATCTGATACGATAAGCTATGAAACAACATATGATACAAGACGATATACTACAACACAGCACAATGAAATAAAACAACACAATGCAACACAACGCAAAACAACACAACAAAACACAACACAATACAAAACTATAATACAATAAAATGCCTAGGAATTCTACACAATACAAGAAAAAATACAACACTACACAAGGCAGTCCAGACGATACGATATAATTCATTGTAATGAATCTTTTTCAAATTCGAATATTTCTATTTTTTTCAGTGTGTGTGTGTGCGCGCGCGCGCATGTGTGTGTATGTGTGAGTGTGTGTGTGTTTGTGTGTGTGTGTGTGTGTGTGTGTGTGTGTGTGTGTGTGTGTGTGTGTGTGTGTGTGTGTGTGTGTGTGTGTGTGTGTGTGTGTGTGTGTGTGTGTTGATCATAAATGAATATACATATTCATCTGTATAATTCGATTATCGCGTATGATATCTATTAAGTGTGTGTTCTACAAAAACGAAGTTTATATTGTATGAATTCTTGCCTAAATTTGCATATAAAATTGATTAAAAAAAAAGGCCTCCCAATGAGCCCACAACTTGCTTACTATTGGATATGAAATTGTTCGAACTAAAAACCTGACGTTGGCGTAGATTCATACCATGTTAACTTACACCCCCCCAGCCATGAGCCTGTTCCACCAAACACATTACCACAGTGACTGGTGAAATGTTATCTATTATGCGTGTACATATGTGGCACTAATACATATCTGGGAACGTGCTTGAGAAGCCGTGATAGCTGACACTGTGATCACGAAGAAAAGTGTGTATCGACGGTGGGTTAGCAGAATAAAAATGATGAGTTTCTGTGACAATTTGAGAATGCGTGATGCTAATGGTACCGTTGGTTTTTGTCACTGATCATCATCTTTTATTTGTAAGGATGGGATGATGATTCGGGAGATTTATTCTGGCAGCAAGCATGGTTGTGATATACATACCACAGCCACCCTTCAATATCAGTCTTGGTAGTCATGCTTCTGTCAGACACAGTGTGTATACAATGTGGTACAGGAAAGATACAGTTCATGAGGAATGTCATAGTTAAGTTTATTAGTGTTAAGAAAGTGTGATGACCCTTACCTAAACACTTGTAAGTATGTTAGTATGTAGACATCAGTGAGGGCAGTGCACACAGAGAAATAATCAGTGACACCAAAAAGGTACTTATACATAAATGTATAGAAGTTACCACAAATGGCTTAAAGATGAAAAATGACCAAATGATGCATGGTTGAATACTTTGAAATAAGGTCAAGTATCTCAGTTGTATTTCACATGGTGAATGTGTCAGTGTCACTGAAAGTATATCTTGTTGTATATGTATATAGAGAGACATCGTCTCAGTGTCTCTTACACACACATACCCAGACACATAATAATAATAATAATAGTGAACATTTATGGCGCTTAATCTAAAAAAAGCCCTAAGCGGTAACAGTAAACACACACACACACACGCACACACAACACACGCACACGCACACACACACACACACACACACACACACACACACACACACACACACACACACACACACACACACACACACACACACACCCGCACACACACACACACACACACACACACACACACACACACCCGCACACACACACACACGCGCGCAGGCACAGATTTCAAGGTGGCAGCTGAAGTAAGAGTACAGAACTACAGGCTAGGATTTAAAAAGAGTGGTTTTTAGACTGGACTTAAACGAAGAAAGGGTACTGGTAGAGCGGAGAAGAAAGGGAAGTTTGTTCCAAATAGAGGGGGCCTGATAAGAAAAAGCACGTTCACCAAGAGTTTTGTTGCGGAAGCGTGGGATTCTAAATAGGTGGGCATCAGTAGAAGAGCGTAGCTCTCTGGAGGGAATGTAAACAGTCAGGAGATCAGAAAGATAGGGGGGAGCTAGACCAGCCAGAGACTTATGGCATAGGAGGGAAAGTTTATAGTCAATACGCTTTCGAACAGGAAGCCAGTGTAGAGTTCGAAGCAGAGGGGAAACATGAGTTGACCTTGGGCATTTCCGTACAAGGCGAGCAGCGTTATTTTGAACTTTTTGCAATTTGGATAAGAGTGTTTGGGGGCAGCCAGCAAGAAGCGAGTTACAGTAGTCGAGTCTGGAAAGAATGAGTGCAGAAATGAGAGTTATAGTGCTTTCTTCAGATAGAAGATGACGCACAGAACTGATCCGTCGAAGTTCTAAGTAACAAGCACGACAGACAGAGGATACCTGGCTGTGGAAGGAAAGAGTTTTGTCCAGTACAACTCCAAGATTACGCACGGATGTGGAAGTGTGGATTGCCGAGTCTTCAAGCTGGATAGAAACAGGGATAGGCACAGTAGACAGAAGTCGCTTTGATGCAATAAATATAAATTCTGTTTTGTCATTATTCAGCTGGAGTTTGTTGCATGTCATCCAAGACTTTATGTCAGAAATGCAGAGCTGTGTGCGTTGAATTATAGAAGGGATAGTGGAGGGATGGCCAGACATGTAGATTTGGTTGTCATCAGAAAAACAGTGATGGGATATGTGATGATGGGCTACAATGTCAGAGATGGGCTGAGTGTACAAAATAAAGAGAATAGGGCCTAAGACAGAGCCCTGAGGAACACCGTATTTCAAGATGGTAGGATTAGAAGAGACACCATTTATGGAGACAACTTGTACACGACCAGAAAGGTAGGATTGAAACCATGACAGAGCAATGCCAGAGATACCAAAAATATTCTGAAGTCGAGGAAGAAGAGTATTGTGATCAATAGTGTCGAAGGCAGAAGAGAGATCAAGAAGAGAGAGAAGGGACACCTGACCATTGTCTAGAGTAGATAGCAGATCATTCACAATCTTCAAAAGAGCAGTCTCTGTACTATGACCAGAGCGATAGGCAGATTGCAAAGGATAGAGAAGGCTGTTGCAATCCAGGTGTTCCTGGAGTTGGAGAAGTGCGATCTTTTCAATAATCTTAGAAAGAAAGGACAGATTGGAAACAGGACGGTAGTTTTTCAGGTTTTCAGGATCAAGGGAGGGTTTCTTTAGAAGAGGTTGAACAATAGCTGTCTTGAGAATAGAAGGAAAACATCCAGAAGTGAGAGAGTCATTTACAATGACAGTGATGTAGGGAAGCAAATCGTGAATCAATTGGGATAAAAGAACATATGGCATTGCACTGAAGATTAAAGTCTTATCAGTCTGTAATTGGTACCATTGCTGGCTGGAATTTGTTTTCATCTCTATATACACAAGAGTAACGTCCCATCTTTGTCCAGAAAACAACAATGGCGCCTAATCATGACTTTCAGGTCTATAAGGTTGCTGACCTAACATAACAATTTTATCATGAAACATTCGAAAAATACCGTCAGAAAATACAAAGGCAAAGACTAAACAAGTCAATGAAATCAGTCGATGCCCTTCATCATCACTGGCATCTCAGTGTCCTGATTCCATGCTGAATTCACACTTCTTGAATGCCATCTGTCGGATGGGTCTGGCACCGTCTGCTACGGCTTTGCATGCTGATACGTGAGTGGCAGTCGGTGCAGATGAAGTGTGAGGCCTGGACTGCAGGGATTGTTGCAGCACACTTCCTGAAATATCTCCTATCTGCCACGAGCTGGTCTCTCATCATGTCTGACTTTGTGATGCTCTTGTAGACAGTGTGATGCCATGCAGTGCAATCTGTGGCCTGAGTTACCCAGCTGTCATTGGAGATGCTGCAGGCCCTCATGTCTCTTTTGCTGGCGTCCTTGAAACAGAGTAGGGGCGGCCGACTCTTCTGGCACCCTGGACTAAGTGTCCTTATAGGACGTCTCTTGGCAGGCTGCCGTCCTCCATGCGACAAACATCACCAACCATTGTTGGTGGTTGTGTCTTAGCAGGGAATACATGGTGCGGATCTTGGCGCACTGCAGGATGTCTTGGTGGGGAATGCGATCTGTCAGCTGATTCCAAAGATGTGTTTGAGCCACTGCATATCAACGAGCTGAGCAAAGTTCTTGACCCACGAAGATTGTCCAGATTTTGCTTCTATATAGTAAGTTGTTGAGGATAGAGCCTGATACACTCGGGTCTTAGTGTGTCTGTCAGCACTCTGTTTTCTGTTTGTCAGTCTGGCCATGGTGGTACTTGCTTTCCCGAGCCATGGGTCGAATTAATCATCAAAAGAGAGGGTGTTGCTGATACTGGACCTCAGATGAGTAAAGCTGTCCAGGGCTTCAAGGATGATCTGTCGGTTGTGATGAATTAGGAGTGATGACATCTTGTGCGCTGACGTCCATCTTCTTCAGGCTGGTAATGAGCCCAAACTGTTTGCATGCGTCAGCAAAACCATTATCCAGTCTGTGGAAGGCATCCTTGGGCTGGGCCAAGAGGTCTGCATCATTGTTGAAGAGCATCTCCCTGATGAGTACTGTCCTGACCTTGATCTCCAAGCGCAGTCACGCCAGGTTAAACAATTCCCATCAAATCTGTGTACAGATAGACGCCATCAGTGGACAAGTCGAAGGTATGCTTCATGAGAAAGGAAAGGAAGAACTTAAAGAGGGTTTGCGCTATCACTCAACCATGCTTGACCGCTGCACACGAAGAAAGAGTATGATGAAAATCCATCATGTAAGACTGTTCCCATTATGTCAACGCGGAATGAGGTGTCTAATGAACTGATCCTTTGCTTCTGCTGATGCAGCAAGAATAGGGGCAAAGATGCTTAGGATGTTGATAGGACCTGCAGCAATGCCCAGATGGATGAACATTAGACGCTCAGTGTCATATGATAAAAGCTCAACAGCAGCTGGCTGTGTGTTCTTGGTGGCAAATAGCAGTCTGGTGATGTCTGTATCAATGATGGCTGTGATCATGGCTTCATCCACTACAAGGAAGTTATCAGAGATTCCTGTGCACATAGTGCACACTTTCTAACTAGCTATACTAAGAGCTGGAATCCTATGCCGTCTTGGTTTTTTTTGTTGTTTTTTGTTTGCCTGGCGCGAGGCTTTGTCAGCTTGTCATGGCTATAGTAGTGCACCAAGCCCCATACACACACTGGAGCAGGCAGACCTTGGCTGGCTGAGACTTTCTGACTGGAGGATGCCCATCTTAAAAAAGGCTGCAGTCAACTGATGGGACTTCGATCTCCCCCCCCCCCCCCCAATTCCCCCAGCTGTTAAGCTGACTCATCGCACCCTTTCCTTACGTCCTTAAGGACTCGTCACCTGTAGACTTCCAGCTTCCTTGTCTTGTCCTCAGCAGGGTGAGGCTGGAGTGGCATCTCGTGGGTGCAGGCCTGGGCTCAAAGTATGGAGATCCTGTGTATCCCAGTGGTCATAACCTCCCTCCCAATTTTGGTGGTGGGATGCAACAAAATAGTGGAATGTGTTCACTTGTCTGATGACTTGAATGTTCCATACCCCAATTAAAAAGTCTGATTATGTCTAACGTGAAGTGAGTGTAGATGATTTTGGTGACTTGCATTATACAACTAATGTTCATAATGATAATAACGATGACGATCATAATAATAATAACAATGATAATAATAATAATAATGTAATAATAATAACAAGAAGAAGAAGCAGTGGAAGAAGAAGAATGATAACAATGTTAAGCTTTAAATAACTTACCAGTATGGAAGTGTCACCTTGGCTGTACTGGGTGGGTAAAGAATTAGTTCATTGTATGAAAGAAAAAGACACTGATACACTGTCATTGCATTGACCTAACTGTCTGTTTACGGACCCATTAAAGTGGATTTTCATCACAACACTAAATTAAAAACCATTCTTGTATGGCGCCATTCTCCAGACTCGTTTGGACATTACAGTTGATCAGATTTTTTAATACAGCACTGAGAACTCAAGCTGTTAGATGAGCTGACAACACTCTACTGTTGCCATGCAGTCTGTATAAAACCTACACGCTAGCAGGACCTCAAAAAGTTTGCCGGTACATATGCCTTCTACACATATTGGCGTTATGTCATGATTACTTTGGTTCTTCTCCATTACACAGCAGCAATGGCATCAATACATATGGAAATTACTCTGAGGATGGAGACACTATTTTGGAAAACTGAAATTGAAACATTCTGAATCGTTGGTGGATGCCCATGTTACATATATACATGTTTTCATAAGTCATCAAACATTGACATGACCCACAGGATCTTTGATGTGCTTATTTGATAATTTACGTGTGCATACACACGGAGGGCGCTTAGGCACTGGCAGATCTGCTCCCATGTTTGACATGAAGATTGGAATAATATCCATCCTTTACCCTCCATGTGGATCGAGCCTGGAGCCTTTCAGTTGGACGTTCGACGTTTACCCACCTAACAGTCATGTCTGTCTATACAAGAGAAAAAATCTGGTTGTTGTTGTCTGCCTTGTCACATGTACTGTGCATGGAAGCTTGGTTTGGTTTATTGTTTTAATTGTAAGTCTAGCCCCTTGACCACTACTCTGGACTCAGCACAGCGGGTACAAAAGTACTCTTCGAGGAGAATCGGCACATGGCTTCTTTTGTCCTAGGGAATTTTTTTTAACTCTTTCAGCACTGAGCCATCATTGTACTGATTATAAAATCCGAAAACCACGTACAAGAAACAAGGATGTATAATATTACACTTCTGTACATGTTCCTGTCATTTTTCTTTCTTTTCCAACACCAGCGCCGCCTCATTGATGTTGATCCCACATTACTCATTCCAGCTCCACAATACACAAAGCAAACCCAAGTTCATTCAGTCGAAGTCACAGTGCCAGGAAATCCATGGGAACCAGAGGTATCGACCTGACAAAGTGTCATCTATTAGAGCAGACCCACAAGGCTGTTGCTGTGTCATACTGATGATGTTCAACAGTTCTTGTTTTAATATAACTTACTAAGGACACAGCCTACTAAGCCCTGTAATTGTGATAGTAAGGAGACCATGGCTGGCTCACCAACGATGTCTCTCATGAACCACAGACACCAAAAACCTCAACATGAATTCACATCAAATAAGAAAACGGTACAGTAAAACGATAATGGAGGTCATGTAACCACGAGGTCACACTGTCAAACTACAATTATGTTTTTTCTGTCGTTTTTTGTGCTCACCTAGGACAGTGATTTTTTTCCAGAGAATTCTGCCTGGGATAGGGCGATTGCCATGAGTTATTTTTTGTGCGCAAAGCCTGTTGTGCAGATGGAAGCTCTAATGTCGCATATAAAAAAAAAGTAGCTCAAAGATTCCTATCAAGATTGGACTGAGAGTTGAATCCAAGTTTCTCACAACCTAGATAGGTGTTTTATCCACTAGATCACATAAAGTACAGTACGATAAAATACAATACAATACACAACAATGCACACAATATTTACAATACAATGTAAATAGTACAATATGATGCAATAGTACAATATGATGCAACACAATACAAATCTACACAATACAAAACATTTCAACTAAATATGTGACAATACTACAAAATACAATATAATACAAACTGTAGAACATAGTAATATAGAATACAATGCAATACAACACATTACCATACAATACGATACAATTCAATTTAATGAAATAGTCAGAATTGTTTTTCTTTCCAAATGAATATTTTTCAGTCAAAATTGTTGGATATGTTTCAGATATTTTTTCTCTGTTGTTGTGATTTGATGAACTGTCTGTCTGGCATTTATTATGAATGTAAGCGAGCGTGCGTGGGTGTGTGTTGAAACTGATAATCATTTATATAGTACACACATTTGAAGTGATTATTACCCACCTGACTAATGTGAAAAAATGATGTAAATATGACACAGGTATCACACAAATGATTGTATGAAACGAAAAATGCTTCCATGCAACATAATTTATTAAATAAACACATGTTTAAACCGAAATAGTTTCGGAAGGACATACTTCGTAAATAAACACATGTTTAATTAAATCAAAATCTTGTTTGTCATGTAGCTAACGCCATTCCCATCACTCATCTTTTAGTGGTGGTGACGTGATGATAGGGCTTGCCTGTAGATGGCAGAAGTTTTCCCAATGTCCCCTGAATGTTTCTTTGGAAGCACAGGTTTTTTAAGTCAGAATACAGATCCCTGATATTTTACTATCCTGTGTCTTAGGGATACTAAACATCTTATCATTGTAGGATGTTCATGTTTACATGAATATCTTGTAAACCGTACCATTGCATCTTATTTGATTGACAGCAACAGTGTTAAGGCCACGAATCAGATGGAGTCTTAGGTCAGTGGAAGTTAACAGACTACACTCCTTGTCCACTGATAACAGTCGTCAGAAACAGTGCTGCCGGATAACTTTCACTGATGATATTATATGGTATGCTGTTACATTACATTTCATGACAATACATTGCACTATATGGCAATACATCACGTGGAACTTACTGTTTAAATCCCAGCTGACTGTGCAGAACCATATCGTGGCTAAAGCCATTTCACAACGTATACAACACTTCGTTAAAAAAAACTGGAAAAGAAAATTCAGTACACAAAACAATGTTTTTGCGTCTATTATCTGAGGATATGTCCCTGATTTTGACCGTTCCATCCAGTTTATCATTATAGGGATATTGAAAATACAACCGTCAATACAAACGTAAACATAACTAAGGACACTCTATAGAAAACCAAATACAAACTGACCTAAATGATCCCAAACTGCTGCTGCACATCACATTTCCTTAGAGTCTAAAACGCAGTCAATACATGTACCCATTCACAAATGCTAAAACATGTATGTAAGGATTTGTAGAACACACACAGGTGAATAGATCAGCAAAGAAAAACAAGTGGTTAGAAGAGATGACAGAAAGCAAAGGAACCAGGCAGAATCAGTCAGTTACAAAACATTTCAGGCATAGAATGTCCAGAAGATGGCAATACTGATTATACTGAAATAGCCCCTGGAATCCCCAATGGGTTTTACATGAAACTTGATAACACTACATACCATCAAGTTACATGACATAACATGGCCTTACAATAATAACACAACGTTACACAAAACATCGTGACATACGTAGCGCTACATCTCATTACATTACATAATAACTGTTACGCCCCAGCCACCAACTTAAAGCCTTATCAAACTGTACACTATTCATAAACGAATCATGTATTGTGTTATGTCAGTTTATTAAGCTTTTGAATACGTAAGGTTAGTAAAGAAAAGAAAAACAGAAATATAATATACTCGCTGATCTTGCCCCTTAGATTTCATACACTATGACGTGAAAATGGGATGGACAGTTTGTAAAGAGAAAAGATGAATGAACTATCGATATATCTTGAAGGAAAGGTCAAAAGTGATTGCAATGAAAGGGAAGGGGAAAAACACACTGATAAGATTTTTGACATTGATGAAAAAAGTGTTTGCTACAAGATTTTTGATGGGAAAAGAAAGTTGACAGCATGTAAGTGCACGTGCATCCATGCACATTGTTTTCTGTGGTGGGGGTGGTGGGGTGGTGGTGGTGAAGTATGTGTGTGTTTGTGGTTTTTTGTGTGTGCGTGCATGATTTTTTTGAGTTAGTGTCCATGTCTGCGTATATGTATACATATATGTGTGTGCTTCTGTTTGTAAGTGTTCATGTTTGTGTTTGTGGACATGACTGTATTTATGTGTTTGTATTGTGAAATGTATATGTATGCATGTTTTTATCAGAGAGAGAGAGAGAGAGAGAGAGAGAGAGAGTGTGTGTGTGTGTGTTTGTGCACGTGTATGTGCTACAAAAGCCTCAATAACGCAGCCCCCGATTACCTGTCAAGCCTACTTGAGATCTATGTTCCCTCACGTACCCTCCGCTCTGCCTCCGATCCTCTGACTTTTCGCTTTCCACGCACTAAGCTCAATACCTATGGTCCACGAGCCTTCTCTGTTTCTGGTCCACTCTCCTGGAACAAACTTCCTCTCTCAGTCCGTCAGCAACCTACTTTTGCCTCCTTCAAGTCCGCTCTCAAAACTCACCTTTTCTCCTCTGCATAAAATCCTAACCTCACTCAACCCCCCTCTGCAGCCTGTCTCCGCTCGGAGGGGAATCACTTTGTTTTAATATATAATTGTATATGATGTGCTCTCTGTGGTTTTCCATTGCTTTTATTCTTGCTTTTATTGCTTTTATTCTTTCTCCCCATTTGTGGCCATGCGTGTGTGTGTGTGTGTGTGTGTGTGTGTGCGTGTGTGTGCGTGCGTGCGTGCGTGCGTGCGTGCGTGCGTGCGTGCGTGTGTGTGTGTGTGTGTGTCTTTTCGGCGCTTGGATTTGATTTTGTCGAGATTTTGCGATATATAAATATTGTAATTATTATGTATGCATGTGCGTACGTATGTATGTATGTATGTATGTATGTATGTATGTATATATACGCTTAGATTTATGTATGTATGTATGCATGCATGTATACGCTCAGCTTAGATTTATGTATGTAAGTATGTATGCATGTATGTATGCATGTATACGCTCATATGTATGTAGGTATGTATGCATGTATACGCTCAGCGCTTAGATTTGATTTTATCAAGATTTTGCGCTATATAAATAAAATATATTATTATTTATTATTACGTGTGTGTGTTCGTGTGTGTGTGTGTGTGTGTGTGTTTGTCTGTCTGCATGTCTGTCTTCTGTCTGTCAGTCTGTTACTCTCTCCATCTAATGTATGTACATCAAAAACACGCACATCAAAAATACAGAGCGGCAGGAAGAGGGTCTACAGCCGCCTAGCAGGCAAGGCCACCTTTCTCTCGTGTTTGTGGCGTTATTCTCTGTCTACAGTAGGTGTTCGACTGAATGATTTGTTGTGGTGTTGTGGGAAGTGTTGATGAAGATGTGGTCAGCAAGAGATGTCGACATGCCACCTTACTTCAAGGTTCTGTTTATTTTCTTGTTTCTACGTCTGGCCTTAGTCAGCTATTTTAAACGCCCGCCATGTTCCTCGCTATTCCACGTGCACGTGCACTCACTTCAACCCAGTTCGGCGCATGCTGCTGCCTTCGCTGTCCGTGGTGAGCCTTACGTAACTTTCTCATACCCCTACTTCCATCCACCCACCCCCTCACTTCCCCTACCCTCCAGCGGCGTGTGAGATCTTGACCTTTGACCCCAGCCAGCCGACACGTTACACACGAGCGCAGTTGCTAGTGGCTAAAACCACAGGCGCCCGACTCGATGTCTCTGTTATTGCCCGACTGAAAGAACTGTCGATAGGGGTAAATCTTCCCCGCAAACGCTCGTGTCGTGGGGGCACGAGGAAGCGTCGCAGGATTCAGGCTGTCTGCGGCATACCTGATAGGGATCCGGCTGCTCATGGACCTGTACCGCCCTCCATCCTGTCTGACATCACCTCACTGCCTCCACGACCCCAGGGCGCCAACTTCTCCAACCTAATCACCGTTCCTCTTCAAGAAGCAAAAACAATTCCCAATCAGCTGTGCATGGGTGTTTTCAATGCGCAGTCTGTAGGCCCTTCTGTCAAACGTTCGGCCATTCGTGACTTTATTCACGAGCACGACATTGATGTCCTCTTCCTTACGGAAACCTGGCTTCGTAAGACTGGCGACGAAGCAAAGCTCAACGACCTGACTCCACCAGGCTACAAACTGCTCTCCTTCCCGAGACAACACACAACCAAGATCAAGCGTGGTGGTGGCCTTGCTGTCATCATCAAAGACCATCTTGCTGAGAATTGTTTCAGTGTGTCTAATTTTCCTTTTAATCATGTGTCTTTTGAACTGGCCCAGCTAACACTAACAGTAAACGAACAACGTGTAAGCTTCTTCCTTGTGTACAGGATTCCACCAAACCAGAAAAATGAACTCACGACGCCTCTGTTCTTTATTGAACTTACCGGTTTCCTTGATTTTTGTTTACAATGCCCAAACAAACTTGTGATTTCTGGCGACTTTAATTTTCATGTTGATGACACTACTAACACAAATGCTTTGAAGTTGATAGAACAATTTCAAATGTTTAATCTGATACAGACAGTCACCGAACCAACTCAGAAGTGTGGACACATTCTTGACCTAGTTATACATAGAAATGATGACGATATCATTCATTCCACCAATGTGTGTCATGATCTTGCTTCTGATCATTTCGCCATTTTGTGCCATCTATCTACACCTAAACTTAAACGTCCTCCGAAATATGTTTCCACTCGTTCCATCGGAAAAATTGATCACGATAAACTTGCACACGACATCGCGCAGTTCTTAACACCAAATCTGTCAATCTCAGAATTAAACTCAAATCTTTCATCTATTTTTGACAAGCATGCGCCTATGCGACAGATAAAAGTTCGCGATGGAAAACCAAGCCACTGGTACAACGCTGTCTCTGGTCCACTTCGCGAAGCTAAAACCGCACGCAGACGTGCAGAGCGTGAGTGGAAAAAAACAAAGCTCACTGTTCACAAACAAATCTACGATGCTGCGAAGCGCAATGTCACGGACATAGTGCACACTGCAAAAACGACCTTCTATTCGTCGCTAGTGTCAGGTTCTCGCACATGCAAGCAGCTCTTCCAAAATATGTCACACCTTCTTGGTAAAAATAAGTCCGTTTCACTACCTTCTGTCTCAGATATAAAGCTCCTTCCGAATATGTTTGCCGAATTTTTCAGCAACAAGATTGCAACCATTCGAAACAACTTCCCGTCAACATTACAGTCTCATAACATCAGCCCGCCCTTCTCTAGCACCCCTTTGTCTGCTTTTGTTCCCGTTAGTGAAGATCTAGTGAGAAAAACGATCATGCAGACAACTCCAAAGACTTGTGAACTAGATCCAATGCCCACCAAATTTCTAATTCAGCATATAGACCTTCTTCTGCCTAGCATTACTCATATCATGAACGAATCACTCATTTCCGGCGTCTTTCCAACTGAATTTAAAACAGCCGTGTTAAAACCCCTTCTGAAAAAATCAAATCTGGACCCCAACGAGTTGAAAAATTACAGACCCATCTCCAACCTTCCATACCTCTCTAAACTTCTTGAACGACTTGTGCTTCGCCAGCTTTTCTCCCATTTGACCTCTCATTCACTTCTCAGCGATCACCAGTCTGCTTACAGGCCTGGCCATTCTACAGAAACTGTTCTTTTACGCATTGTAAATGATCTTTTGAATGCTATTGACCAAGACAAAATATCTGTTCTTCTACTTTTGGACCTTTCTGCTGCCTTTGACACAATAGATCATGACATCCTTCTCTCACGCCTGAATACAACATTTGGAATTACAAATATCGTGCTCAACTGGTTTCGATCATATCTCTCTGACAGAAAGCAAATTGTTCTAGTAGACGGAAATAGATCCTCTGAATCTACTCTCACTTTCGGCGTTCCTCAGGGCTCTGTTCTGGGCCCTGTTCTTTTCATACTCTACACCACTCCACTCACTCATCTCATTGATACTCATTCCATTCGTCATGAAATGTATGCTGATGATACCCAACTGGAACATTCTGACACGCTTTCAAACTACGATAATCTTATTCAATCTCTCCAAGATAGTGTCACAGAAGTTAAAAATTGGATGACCGAAAACAAACTGAAACTAAATGATGACAAGACTGAAGCTCTTAGACTCCTTCCTCCATCAGTTGATGCCACTTCCCTACCTCCTACTTTTGACCTAGGAAATACGCCCGTCTCATTTTCAGACAATGTACGTGACCTTGGCTTTTTCCTTGATAAAGAGATGTCCATGAAACATCATATCAGTAAAACCTGTCAAGTAGCCTACCATGAACTCAGACGCATCAGCTCTATACGTCGCTACCTCACAGTTGATGCAACAAAAACACTTGTCAGTTCTTGTGTACTATCTAGACTAGACTATTGCAATTCTCTTCTTGTCGGTTCTCCACATACCCTGATCAGACCACTACAACAAGTACAGAACTCAGCAGCCAAAATAGTGTGCAAAGCAAAAAGATCGGCACATTGTACACCCCTTCTACGAGAGTTACACTGGTTACCTATTGAACAAAGAATCAAATACAAAGCTTCTTGTCTCTGCTACCAAGTCATAATTGGCACTGCGCCTAAATACCTTTCTGACATCTTTACGATCTATGTACCACCCAGATCTCTTCGCTCTGCTACCGATGATAGAACATTCCGCGTTCCAAAATATAAACGAGAGAGGCATGGTGGTCGAGCTTTTTCATCATCTGCTGTGCAGATGTGGAACTCCTTGCCTCACAATCTCCGTCACAGCCCTTCATTTCCCTCCTTTAAAACTAGTCTGAAGACTTTTCTCTTCCAGCAACATTTCTTGTAGACCCTCTTCCTGCCGCTCTGTATTTTTGATGTGCGTGTTTTTGGGTGTAAATGCGTGCGCGTGTGTGTTTGTGTGCGTGCGTGCGTGCGTGTGTGTGTGGTTTGTGTGTGTGTGTCTGTGCGTGTTTGTGTGTGTGTTGGTGTGTGTCTGTGAGTTCGTGTGTTTGTTTTACTTTTATTGTTGTTGTAAAGCGCTTTGTGCAAGTGGAAAGCGCTCATAAATAACCATTTATTATTATTATTATTATTATGTGTCTATGTCTGTATCTGTGTGTACAAACTAAAAAATTCAATAAAAAAATTTACATGTTCAATTGAATGTGACTAGTTGTCTATACAAAAAGGTGATTAAACTGAATCACGTTGACGGTGTTAAAACGAGTTATATCGAAAGAGCTATGTCAAAGTTATGAGTGTGCCTCTACTGTTTTTAATTATTGCTATTGTTTCCATTGTTACTGTTGTTATTGTTGATAATAATGGTGGTGGTGGTAGTGGTGTTTCTTCTACTGTTACATCACTCTCTGTTGCTGGATGAATACCTAATTTTTGACCATGGATGAGTCAGAATTCATTACTCCTAATTAATCTGCAAGACTTAATACAAGGCAGCAGACTGCTTACCAGCTTGAGGAACTCTTCTCTAAACCTCATTCCTGTCAAACAGTACAAATAAAAGTTCATGGAATAGTTGAAGTAGTCGATACATGTAACAAGATTAGTTGTAAAGTCCATTAAT